>CATIWO010278045.1:0-17507 GCA_949673435.1 Macaranga tanarius | reverse complement strand
AACCATGAAAAATACACTTTTAAATTGAACTTAATTTATAATTTATATAAATTAAATTTTATAATTTTTTATATTTATAAATTTACCCCTATATTTTTAATATTTATACATTGACCCCTATATTTTTAATATTTATAAATTAATCTCGGTGTCCCCGTTTTCTATATTTTCGAGAAAAGCCGTTTTCCCGTGTCCGTTTCTCCGTTTCCCGTGTCCGTGCTACTTAGGTTGTAGCTTCAACAATCACACACTTTTTGCAACTCAACCTCACCAGAAAATCTCAACCACTTCTATTTTCCCTGTTTTTAGTACCATTTCAAATTCAAACACTTTTCAATCAAAAGATAGACCTCCATCTCATCAAACTCATAAAATTAGTCTCATTTTACGATCTGCTCTATCCTTCAAATCCCTCACCTGAAGTACTGCCTATCTTTAAAAAATGTATTGGTAAGTTTTTTTAGAAAGTAAGGAGGAGACTCACGATGAGCCTTCTCCTTCTTCTCCAAGCACCTCTGCACTAACCGTTCCACAACCACTACCTTTGCCTTTGACTCCATTGGTTGTCATTAAAACGATTTTTCCTTTCATTTATTTCTTTCTTTACAAGGAGTCACTCCAAGAAAAATTAAAAGAAGCAAGGTTAGTTCCCACATTCTATTCTTAGTTAATTTTCTTGTTTCTCCTTTTTAAAATGTCGCTTTTGATTTTGGTGGAATTTCTACAAAATGGAAATTTGAATGTTGGCTCCAATTCAAAACAAGGTTTTTTGGGTGATTATAACTTTAGCTATTTTTAGCTAAAGTTTAGGTTTTTTGGCCATTCTTTGGCCAATATGAATATTCGGCAAAACAAAAAATAATGGTTAAAATAGATGTCGGGTTTATCATTTCCTTTTTGGTGGTTCACAAAATTTTTGAGAACAATTCTTTTGAAAATGATTTTGCCTTTATGGTGCAATTGGGTTATGGTGATTAATTGTTTTATGCTACTTTACCACTGTCATTAATTTTTTCCTTTCTTCTCTATGTTGCGGTGATCATGACTTCTATGCTTTCTTCTTTCTAATACCATTCTTTTTAAAAAGTTGATCCTTCGATTACTTCCATGACTATCAAGGTGAAGTGAACTTTCATATTGATTTTGTATCTACTTCCTCACGGTGTTCTTACCATTTTTACTATTTCACAATATTCAAAATCCCTAGGTCCTAAATCTAAAGAAGATTTTAGGAGTACTGTTGTTTGGGTAAGCTCTTCACTTCACTTTTTTAAACTTTTATTGCACTAAAATTTAGTCCACTACTTCTTTTGATTCAGCTCATGTGTAAGCACATTATGCTCTCTCCTTGAATTTGTTTTTGATAAATAATGGAACGATATCTGTTAGGTTCGTTAGGCTGCTCAAGAGAAGGGGGTGAATTGAGCTTTTCAAACTATTTTGAAAATGAAAAATAATTTTACCAGCTCAAACTGAAATGTAGAAGCTTAAAACAGAGTACAGATTTAAAAACCTTGTGAATATAGTTTTGAGTGCAAGAGAGCCAGTTTTATGAATTAATTTAAATCAACTGCAGAATGAAGGCAAGTTAAATAAGTTAATCTACTTTTGCAAGTATCATAACAACACATAAAAGAGTAAAGAGATGTAGGAAAAATCAACACACATAAGATTTTATCGTGGTTCGGCTCCATATGCCTACATCCACTATCCAAAGACTCACCCTTGAGATTTTTCACTAGTTAAAATGATCTCTTTTCAACCAGTAAGAGATAAACCGTTTATAGCCTTAGTACTACCATTTTCTAAGCTGCTACACACACTGGTTTTCTAGTTCCAGCAACTAATCCTAGCTGGTCTTTCCCATACAGCTCCAGCAAACTGTATACAACACTGGTTTTGCCTAGATCCAGTAACTCTGTAAAACGAGTTTTAATAAGCTCCAACAACTCTACAAACTGGTTTTGATAGCTCCAGCAACTATGCACTCATTTCATTTTAAATGGTGCTTTCAACGATTCAAGAATAAGATAAAGATGTGTATTTGTCTCTCTCACTCAAGCAAAGATGATACACATGAAGCCTATGGACAAGAAAAGAGAAGATGACTATCAAGGAAGCTCAAAGATGATTTTTCAAAACATGAATATGCAGCTCCAGCAATTAGATTTTTGAGAGAAGAAGAAGAACTTCAGCAGCTCTGAAAAACTCTCTCAAATATTGCTCTCTCACACACACTTAAGAAAATGAGCAAATGAGAAAAAGATGAATTTATATGTCCTCAAGAGTTGCCCTAATTTTCAGATATCATGATCTGTAATTTGACATAGTTCAATCATGTAATTTGCTAAACATGTAATGAGTAACAAGATCCTTTTGTCTTCAAAAAATGTGTAGATCAGTTTTCTGTTAAGAAGCAGAACCAGCTTTCCAAATTAGGCTATGCAAAGAAGTTACTTTTGGATAATATGTGAACTCTTTGCTATTTTTAATGCATGTGTGCTTTGGTACCCGAGAAAGCAAATTTTATCTCTTATTTGACAAGTAAAATATCTGTAAACATTGGTTCACTCAAAAATAATTTTGCCACCAAAAAATCTTTTGCCAATCAAATTTAAAAATATGCATGAAAATATTTTTGATGAGACAAAAAGCTACTTTTTATTTTTCAAATAACTTTATGCAAATTAGACACAAAGGACAAAAGGTTTGAGCTCCTAAGAAAAGTCACTTGACTCAACTATCCTTACAATAAATTTTTAATTACCATTTTATCCTCCAATTCTCTACTTGGGCTTGAGCAATCTTTATGGGTTTGAACTTGATGGATTATGTTCTTCTTGGGCTTGACTGACACATGCTTTGAACTCAATGACCTTTTTTCTTTCACAAATTACTTGAAACAAATTAGTACCCAAATTTTATCGATATTATATTATTATCAAAATTGAGGTTATAACCTTTAGTCAATAATCTCCCCCTTTTTGATAATGACATAACCTTGATAAAAATTTACACAAAAAAATGAAGTTCAAGCAATGTGATGTTGATGAATGCTATGATATACAATGAAAGTTTTCTCCCCCTTACTCTATACATAAAATAAAATAATACTCCCCTTAATCTATGCCTAATTAAGAACACAGGCCTTCCAAGAATTCTGCAGGTAACTTTTAGAATGATAAAAATATTAAACAGAAATTAAAATTTAAGCACAAGTCTACCAAGCTAATTTTGTAGCCAAGCTAATGTGACGAAAATTATTCCTGCAGAATCAAGCATAAGAAATTCTACTCATTGAAAAAATAGGTTATCAAGAAAAGACCAAGTGAGAGAGAATCACAAGTCAATGAGCAGAAGTACATATCAAGAAATAGACAATAAGTAATCGCAAAAATAGATAGTCAAGACATAAAAAAACAACATGACATAATGCATTGAACACCAACAAAACACAATAGAGAAACAATAATAGGCAATAGGCAAATAACAATAACAATAACTATACTAATACTACTCTCCCTTTTTGTCATTAACAAAAAGGATCACACAAAAGGATAAAGGAGGTGTGGATAAACCCCAATCATAAACACATAAAATAAGAAGATGTCCATAATTCCATAAAAATAATATAACTTAACTAAATATTATGTGGAGCTAACTAGAACCTAGACATCCTCGGCTTTGTCCTTGGAGCCAACATCTTCGGGTTTTAAAGGTTTAGAACGAAGGACGGAGCTAGCTCGGGTGATGCGCTTAGGTGCAGGAGGAGGCTTGGAAGAGGAGGCTTTCCCTTTGGCAGTGTTGGACTTAGTTGAGGCAGAGGGTTTGGAGGTAGCAGGTGGCTTGGAAGCGGCAGGAACAGGGGTAGATGCAGTTTGCCAAATAGAGAAAATAGCTTGTGGAGCCACAGATGGAGTTGGGGCATAAGAGGAGCGAGCAGGCTTGGTTTCAAACATGAAGGCAAAAAGTGCCACTTGGCAAGCTTATATATGAGTCTCAAGCGAATGGTCACAGTATTGACCAACTTGGCCCTAGCAGCATCCAAAGTTTGAGTCTCTGCAGCTCTAGCCAAATGAAGCAAGGGATCAGGAGAACTATTGGCTGCAAGTTGGGGCACTGACGGTGATTTGCTTGGTGAGACTGATCCGGATGTGGAAGCTGATTTAGAATGAGAGACCGATTTAGAATGTGAAGTTGATTTTTATGAAAGTTTCAAATCCAAAAGCTTTTCTATAGAAGAGTTCTCAGAAGTAGATTTTTCTGTGGAGCTGTGTTCACTGGATTCCTCAGAATGAGCAGAGTCTGATTTATTTACAGATTTTATAGTGCTTCCACTATCCACAGATTTTTCTGGGCTACTTTTTTCATCATTGTTAGCTGCTTTCTTCTTCTCTTACTTTACCCTCTTTATCTTCACCACAAAGCTCTTAGAGATTTTGTCAGAATCTCTCACAGGCATGAAGATTTCTTGCCTCAAATCAACTTTAAGATATTCAAATAGAGGGGTAAGCAGCATAGCATAAGGCAAGCCTTTTGCTTTTGTTACACTGGTCATAAAACTCATCATGAGATAGCAAAGATTAAGCCGAATGTCATTCATCAAGTGCCACATCAAGCAAAGTTCTAAGCTACTCACATAATCGTAGCTTCCAGATTTGGGTGTAAGGAAGTGGGTAATGAACTTGTGTGCAATCCGGAGGTCGGTCTTCAAGATGGCAGAGCTCACAGTTTCATTCTCGGCCAATTTGGGATTTCCGGTCACTTTCCTTTTCAACTTCTTTTCATTATAATTTGGGACTTTCTTTAAATCTTCATTCCTTACAATTTTATTCCCTTTATTGGGAATTTAGTAGGCTTTTTCAAAATCATTTAGAGTCATAGAATAACCCTTCCCATTCAAGACAATCTTAAACTTTTCATCATTTATTGCCCTTATTGACCCATAAAATTGCCTCACTAGTCTTTCATACACCACAAATTTTGTCTTTATAAACTCAATCCATTTCTGAAATTTAAACCACCCACGAAAAGGATACTTACTTGATTTAAAATAGTCCCAATCGATGAACTTGGGAGAGATTATTCTGTTGTTTGAATGCTTCATCTTTACCCCTTTCACTTTGGCAATGTCATCTATGGTCTTCTCGGCCCTCTTTAAGCTTTCTGTCTCCTTGGATTTCATGGGTTTCTTGCCTTTTGATTCCATCGGTTTCTTGCCTTTTGATTCCGTTTTGATCTTCTTTCTAGTCCTTTCAGTGATTTCAGATAAAGAGGATGCAGATCTTTTGGCCATGTTTGTTGTTTTAGGTATTCTGGGTGAAGGGTAAGGAGTGACAATTTTTGGGTTTTACAGAAGAGAAATTGAGAGTTTTAATTTTTTGAAGATGAAGATGATTGAATATAAAAATAAGAAAGGGAAAAGGCTTTAGTTTAAAAAGAGGTGAACGGGTTCTAAGAAGGGACACAATAGTTAAGAAAAACAAAACTGGTTCTACACAAATACCCGAGTATGTAGGCTCTTGAACCGAAACCCTAAGAAATCTAAGTGTACAAGTTAACTAAAAGAATAAAAAATTAAGCCTTGTCATTTTATGCATGCATATAAAGACCTTCCACTTGCTTTATAAGAGAATGATGGGTATTATCCACTGGGCAGTTATGGAGACTTGAGGTTATCAAGATGAAAAGAGAGTCATGATTATTAGAAGCACCTTTTGAATTTTTAATATTTTACTTGACCCAATAATTTATGGTAACAACAATAAAAAAATGGTGGCAAGCAATACTCATGGTGTTTAGCGGTTACCAAGAAAAAGTGGATATGACAATGTAGACATTTTGAATTTTAAATAATTGCCTTGCCTGGAAAAAGATGAAAGTAAATTGACTCTTGTAAGTAATAATCATGACAAACATAACCCAACACAAATTACTTAAGTTACACTCATGCATTAAAATATTTAATTTCTATAAAATATTCAATCAAATAAAAAGTATACTGCATATTTCTAGGAAGGCACAAAAATAACACAATAATTAAAAAGAAATGAACTAAAGTAATGTTAGGATGAAAAATGAGATTCTACATGAATATGCATGGGAAGTACATGATGACAAAAATAAAAAAAATGCAAGTATTCATGCACATGTAAACGAAAAAAAATATTAACACAACTAATGACAGATGTGGTGCAAAATGACTAAGCAAGTATGAGTAAAACTTAGTGGGAAATCAACATGAACCCTTAAGACTCAAGATTCATCAGACCTAACTCTCTTCTAATTTTGCAAAATTGATCTTCAGTTAAAGGCTTTGTAAAACAAAGATCAGTTTGATGTCCCCATTTTGAACATGGCCTCTTATAAAGTGATGCCTAATCTCTATATACTTTGTTCTTGAATGAAACACATGATTTTTGGATAAGTTTATAGCACTAGTGTCATCACACAAGATAGGGATGTGAGTGTACCTCAAGCTATAGTCTTCCAGCTCTTGCTTGACCCATAAAATTTAAGTTACACAACTTCTAGCCCCTATATATTCAGCTTCAGCAGTGGATAGAGCAACTAAGGTTTGCTTTTTGCTAAACCATGAGACTAGAGCATTCCCCAAGAATTGGCATGTGCCCTGATGTGCTCTTTCGATCAACTCTACTTCCTGCAAAGTCAGCATCACTATATCCCATAAGATCAAATGAAGTGTCTTTAAGGTACCAAAGAACTAAGTCTTGAGGTCCCATAAGATACCTCATGATCCTTTTAACAGCTATCAAATATGACTCTTTAGGATGAGCTTGAAATTTTGCACACAAGCACACACTAAAATGAATATCAGGCCTACTTGTCGTGAGATAGAGTAAAGAGCCAATCATACCTTGGTACATCTTGATATCAACATCTTTACCTTTCTCATCCTTCTCCAATTTGGCAGTTGCACTCATGGAGGTCTTACTAATTTTAGCTTTAGACATCTTGAATTTCTTTAGTAGCTCCTTGACATACTTAGACTGATTTATGAAGACACCATCCTCACATTGTTTGATTTGCAAGCCCAAGAAGAAATTTAATTCTCCCATCATACTCATTTCGAACTTACCTATTATCATTTCAGTAAACTGTTTGCACATGCTCCCTTCAGTAGCTCCAAAAATAATGTCATCCACATAGATTTAAACTATCAGAATATTCTCAGGCTGATTTTTGATAAAGAGTGTTTTGTCCACCTTTCCCATTGAAAAGCCGTTTTCTAATAAAAACTTGCTCAGTCTCTCATACCATGCTCTGGGAGCTTGTTTGAGACCATACAAGGCTTTTGTTAGCTTGTAAAAAAAATCAGGTTTGTCATGGTCTTTAAATCCAGGGGGCTAATTGACATACACTTCTTCATTTAAGTACCCATTGAGAAAAGCACTCTTCACATCCATCTGGTACAACTTTAAGTTCTTGAGACAAGCAAATGTACAAAGGATTCTTATTACTTTAAGTCTAGCAACCGGTGCAAAGGTTTCATCAAAGTTTATTCCCTCTTCTTGGTTGTAACCCTTAGCAACAAGTCTGGCTTTGTTCCTTATTACATTTCCATACTCATCCAACTTGTTCCTGAAGACCCACTTTATTCTGATAATAATTTCATTCTTTGGCTTTGGAACTAATTTCCAGACATTGTTTCTCTCAAACTGATTTAGTTCCTCCTGCATGGCCAGAATTTAATTTTCATCTTGCTGGGCTTCATCAACAGTCTTTGGCTTTATTTTGGAGACATAAGCTACATTTCCAATCATCTTCTTAAAGCTACTTCTTGTTGTGAGTTTGCTTGAAGAACTTGTCAAGAGATTGTCCTTTGAGTGATGTTTGTGGTACCTTCATTCTTCAGGTAGATCTCTTTTAGGACTTTTTTGATTTTCTTCAGTCTCATTCACCTGGGGTTCCAATGAGAGCTCAGGCTAATTGTCAAGAATTTCCTCACACTGATTATGTTCAGCTTCATTAGCTTCTTGATCTTGTGTGGTCTCTTTTTCTTCAGTCTATTCACCTTGTTTCTCTTACTCTTGTCCAGAGTTTTCATCACCTACAAGAAAGTCATCAACAACATCTCTACTTGGTAGAGTTTGGTTAGTCTCCTTGAATATAACATGAATTGACTCCTCAATACAAAGTGTTCTTTTGTTGAAAATCCTATAAGCCTTGCTATGTTCAGAATATCCAAGAAAAATTCCTTCATCTGATTTTGCATTAAATTTAATAAGAGGACTTTTCTTATTATTGTGAATAAAGCACTTGAATCCAAAGTTCTTAAAGTAGTTTATATTGGGCTTCTTACCTTTCTAGAGTTCATAATGGTCTTTTTAAAGGTAGATCTTACCGATGCTCTGTTCAAAATATAGCATGATGTGTTAATAGCTTCAGCCCATAAGTATTTTAGCAAATTAGCTTCATTGAGCATTGTCCGAGCCATTTTTTGCAAGGTTTTATTTTTCCTTTCCACCATACCATTTTGCTGAGGTGTCCTTGGAGCTGAGAAATTATGTGTTATTCCAAACTCATCATAAAATTCCTCAAATAGCTTGTTCTCAAACTCTTTTCCATGATCACTTTGAATCATTGTGATGTTGTAGCCCTTTTATTTTTAAAGTTTCTTGCACAGACTAGAAAACTTGTTAAAAGCCTCATCCTTATATGCTAGGAAGAGGGTCCACGTGAATCTTGAATAGTCATCAACAATAACCAATGCATATAATTTCCCTCCTAAGCAAGATGGTGAGACCAGACCAAATAGATCTAAATGCAGCAATTTAAGAGATTTGCTGTTAAGACTGACCCTTTTGATTTAAAAGAAGATCTTGTTTATTTGCCCAATTAACAAGCATCACAAACACTATTTTTTTCAAATTCCAGATTCGGCAGTCCATTCACAAGCTCATTTTTAGATAGCTTCGAAATAAAATGCATACTTGCATGACCAAGTCTTCTGTGCCAAATCCAACTATCATTATCTATAGAAGATAGACACAGATTGCTAGCATGATCTAATTTCTCAAAGTCAACCAAGTTGACATTTTTAACTTTATTTCCAACAAAAAAAGTTTAATTATTATGTAAACTTTGAACTTTATAATGAGTGGGTTCAAAAATGACTCTATTGTTCTTGTCACACAGCTGACTCACACTCATAAGATTGAACTTTAAACCAGAAACCAAAGATACCTCTTCAATTGATGGATTTGTGCCAATTGTTCTAAGTCCTACAATTTTAGCTTTGCTGTCATCTCCAAAGCTAGCTGTTCCTCTATTTTGCATTTTCAGTTGGGTGAACTTTGTCCTATCACCTGTCATGTGCCTAAAGCAAACACTATCCATATACCATTTTTTGTGCGCATCCCTGCTCTTTAGGCATACCTGCAATCAGATCACTTGTTTTTAGGTACCCAAACTAGTTTGGGTCCTGTTAGGTTAGTTTTTGAAGCTTGCCTAGTTCTTTTTGGTACCCAGACAAAATTAGCTTTAGAAACATTTTTCTTGTAAGCACAAAATTTCACAATGTGACCAGAATGATTGTAATAGAAATATGTAGTATGAGAATGTGATGAAGATGATGCTTTAACAAAGTAGTTTTCATGCTTTTTAGCTCTAGCAACATTATCATATCCTAGCCTTTGTCTTCCATTTGCAAAGAGTTGATTGCCTAGGAGAGCATCAAGATTTTGTTTTCCCTTAGTGAGTTTTTCAAGGTATTTAGTTAGACTATCTACTTTCTTTTGTAACTCTTCATTCTCTTGCAAGAGAATGAAATGTACATCGAAGGTAGTTTCAAATTTCTTTTTCAAGGAATCAACTTGAGAAACAACATGGTCTAGTTTCTTAGAGGCTTCAGCATAGAGATTTTGAGCATGCATTTCTTTTTCTTTGAGTTTATTAAGTTCAGCTTCAGAAATGTCACACATGAAAGTTTCTTTTTCAGATTTTACATTCTTGAGCTCTTTCTTAAGTGAACTATACTTTTTGGTCAAGGCTCTAAATTCCTTATATAGTTCACCAAAGGCACTCTCAAGTTCATCATAAGAGATGGGTTCAGAAGAATTTACCTCATGAGTTGATTTTGTACTCATATAAGCTTCAGTCTCCGTATCAGCTTGTGATTCACCAATCTCTTTGTCCTCCTTTTCCATCAAGCATAGATTTGCAACTTCCTTTTCATCTTGCTCATCATCACATGAGCTGGATTAATCACTGTCAGTCCAAGTAGCAACCATTGCTTTCTTGAGCTTCTCTTTCTTTGTTTTCTTTTTCAACTTAGGATAATTAGCTCTCAAATGTCCTAGTTTGTTACATTCAAAGCAAATGACTTATGTGGTCTCCTTTTTAGTCTGGTAGTCTGAGTTTAGCTTGAACATTCTCTTCATATTCTTCTAGTATGTCCTTCTACCTTTTTTGAAAATTTTCTTGAATCTCCTTGTGATTAGTGCCACTTCTTCATCGTCGGAGCTAGTTGAGTTTTCTGAGCCTGATTCTATCTTCAAAGCAATGTCTTCTCTCTTTTTCTTCTCTACAGAGGTATCCTTAGACTTGCCTTTCATCATCATCTCATGAGTACGAAAAGACCCAATTAGCTCGTTATAGGAATAGTTTTGTAGGTCTTTAGCTTCACAGAGAATAGTCACTTTAGTTTCCCATTTCTCAGGTAGGGATCTGAAGATTTTCTTCACCATTTCTTTATCTGTGGGATTTCTTCCAAGATTTTTGAGTGAGTTGACAATCTCACTGAATTGAGTGTTTATTGAAGAGATAGTTTCATTAGGCTTCATGGAAAACAGCTCGTACTCTCTCCACAACATATTAATTTTGGACTCCTTGACTTGATTGGTTCCTTCATAGGTCACTTTAAGTTTATCCCACACCTATTTAGCTGAAGTGCATATTGAGATCATGTTGTATTCATTCACATCAAGAGCATAATAAAGCATATTAAGAGCCTTAGTATTTAGCTGGACTAATTTTTAATGAGCTTCAGAATATTCTAACTCAGGAATTAGAATTTCTTTACCCTCAGCATCTTTCTTAGTAGGAATAACAAGTCCTCTAAGAATGATTTTCCAGCATTCAATGTCAACAACTTGAATAAAGTTTTTTATCCTATTTTTCCAGTAATCATAATTGGTTATAGTGAAAAGAGGTGGTCTAGAAATGGAGTTTTCCTCGGGAAGCCCGGAGGCACAAGGAACAGTACTCGAGCTAGTAGCCATATGGATCTATTAGCAGAGTAAACCTGCTCTGATACCAATTGTTAGATCCATTAGGCTGCTCAAGAGGGAGGGTGAATTGAGCTTTTCAAACTATTTTGAAAATAAAAACTAATTTTACTAGCTCAAACTGAAATGCAGAAGTTTAAAACAGAGTATAGATTCAAAAACTTTGTGAACACAATTTTGAGTGCAGAATAAAGGCAAGTTAAATAAGTTAATCTACTTTTGCAAGCATCATTATAACACATAAGAGAGTAAAGAGATGAAGGAGAAATCAACACACACAAAATTTTATCGTGGTTCGGCTCCACATGCCTACATCCATTCCCCAAGGACTCACCCTTGAGATTTTTCAAAACATACATATGCAGCTCCAGCAATTAAATTTTTGAGAGAAGAAGAATAACTCCAGCAGCTCTGAAAAAATCTCTCAAATCTTGCTATCTCACACACACTTAAGAAAATAAGCAAATGAGAAAAAGATGAATTTATATGTCCTCAAGAGTTGCCCTAATTTTCAGATATCATAATCTGCAATTTGACATAGTTCAATCATGTGATTTGCTAAATATATAATGAGTAACAAGATACTTTTGTCTTCAAAAAATATGCATATCAGTTTTCTATTAAGAAGTAGAATCAGCTTTCCAAATTAGGCTATGCAAAGAAGTTACTTTTGGATAATATGTGAACTCTTTGCTATTTTTAGTGCATGTGTGCTTTGGTACCCGAGAAAGCAAAGTTCATCTCTTATTTGATAAGTAAAATATTTGTAAACATTATTTCACTCAAAAATCACTTTACTACCAAAAAATCTTTTGCCAACCAAATTTAAAAATATGCATGAAAATATTTTTGATGAGACAAAAAGCTACATTTTATTTTTCAAATAACTTTATGCAAATTAGACACAAAGGACAAAAGGTTTGAGCTCCCAAGAAAAGTCACTTGACTCAACTATCCTTACAATAATTTTCTAATTATCATTTTGTCCTCTAATTCTCTACTTGGGCTTGAGCAATCTTCATGGGCTTGAACTTGATGGATTGTGTTCTTCTTGGGTTTGATTGACATATGCTTTGAACTCAATGGCCCTTTTTCTTTCATAAATTATTTGAAAAAAATTAGTACCCAATTTTTATCAATATTATATTATTATCAAAATTGAGATTGTAACCTTTAGTCAATAATATCTGTAAAAAAAAAATTACTTACAAACTCGCTCCCTATTGTGCTCAATAGAGAGCATTAAGATCTCTTGACCTCAGTTTCGTTTGATTTTAGTTGTTGGATATGGTTAATGGCTTGTAATGATGGTATTTGTTAACTTTAATGCATTTTGTTTTATTTTTCCACTTTGTACCATATATTTTTACTTATTGCATCACTAGAAAAAGTGAAAAGTGGTTTAATTAGCCTACTTATTATTTTTATTGCATCAAATTATAGCCAAATGGCCACTGTTATTTCGATTTCACCACTGTCATCTTTCCAAAATAGTCCAATCATCACTCTGAATGTGTCATTCACAGTTTCGTAATTTTTCTTGATCATTCAATTCCTACAAAACACAAATACTAAAAGACAAAAATATAAAATAATATAATGAAAAAAAATAATGGCAAAAAAATAACAAAATACTTAAAACATAATAAAAAAGTTATGAAAGATGGCCATAAGGACTATTTTTATTTATTTAAAATTTAAATGGCTTGATTAGTCTACTTACATTATTTGACATGAAAAATAAATTAACCATTGGGATATCCTAAAAAATAAATTGTTATGAAAAGAGAAAACTAGTAAGAGCAAGTGACAAATCTTTGGCCACTTATTATAGCCTTCACTTTTTTTCTCTGTTGACTGTATCATTTGCTGCATATAAGCCTTCCATATAGCAGCTATAGCTGCCACCTCTTCTTCCTTAGTGAAATTAACCATTAAGGATTTTAATTATTAGATGAGATGTTGGCCTATAAAGTATAATGGCTATTAGCTATAGCAACCTCTTGGCTTGCTCATGGGTTCCATGAATCTTTTTTTCAGTAACCATATGAGTAACTTTTGGATCACATCCAATGAAGATAACCATACAAATAGTATGGTTATAGTGTCAACCTTCCATTGCATCTGAGTAGACACTGAATGGTTGATCATCCACCCATACCACTCCTACTTCATTACTTTTCCATAATAACATAAACTGGTGAATGGAAGATGATACATATTAATTGGCATATATCCAATCTCTCCCTAACAAAGCATTATAGTTTGTAAAAGAATTCACCATAAAAAAAGTAGTTAGAGATGTATTACACCTCACTGTAAGTTCTATTAGTAAAACTACTATAGTTTTTGTAACTTTCCAGTAAAAGTTGATATTGTTATCTAAGTTAAAATCAAATCCTCTTATATCTTGCTAAGTGCTGCTAGCATCTTAAATGACATGATATTAATTACTGACCTATTATTAATAAGTATTCTGGTGACTTTTTTCCATTTATGCGAGCTTTAATGTATAGGAGCCGAATGTGACTTGCCATTTTTTATGGAAGGCTTCTCTAAGATTACTTTCATCGGGCATGTTGACCTAGTGGCTTGAATTATTATACTGCTATACTCATAGTCTCCTTCCATCATAGTTTCCCCATGAGCCTCATAATGTGACCCACTAAATTCTTGTATCTTTTTGACATCAACTTTAGCTTGTTTTGACTCGAAATAAGTTGGCAACACAATGGATACAGTGGCATACCCAAATGGTATTGGGATGTTACCTGCCATAAAACATCCATCAAATTCATCAAAATTTCTTACTTCGAAGGAATATGCTTTATCGGAGTTGTGAAGTGATGAATCACCTAACTCTGACTCCTTATTTTCGGTTGTCTTTTTTGTGAAACTTAAACTTCTCTATACAGGGATGCTCCTCCAATTTGGTATCTCTTAATTTAGGTAGGGGCCTATCTATCTCCTTTTTAGTTTTCTCTCTGTAGCTCTCTTCTTTAAAAGTCTTTTTATAATTCTGGTCAGTAGTGCTGGGAATGTTTTTATTGCGCTTGATGTTACTGTCCACTCAGTTTCATACAAAAGGAACAATGAGTCGAGTCTATTTCTTAAACATTAGTGAAACAATATGTTTCTATGGTTCCCCATGTTCATTTTAGTATTCCATCTTATTTTTCTCATCATCTTTCTTTGGCATCCAAACTTTCCTTGCCTTTCCCTATATGGCTCCCTTAGCTCAAAGCTGATAAGCGAACAGAGGTTAAAATTTGTAAAATTAACTGTTGCTACCGGGGGGAAATAATCCGCATCGATAAATATAGTTTCTTTCTCCATGAATTTCAATACTCTTTTGTTAATTTGATCCTATATCACATTCCTAAAAGTCCAATAGGAATTAGTGCTATAATTAAAAGAGTGATGAAACTTACAGTACAATTTTCCTTTTATTTCCTCCTTAAACTAGAACTTGTGATCAGCTAATAGTTGAATGAAATTCTCCTTAAGTAAGTAGTTGAATATCTCTTTAGTTTTAGATACATCAAAAGTGTATCATGGTTAAGTGTTGGCAGCATGTGCTTTCTTTCACACTTTAAATGTTGTTTTGACTAGCAACTAATATATATAGGAGCCTGAATTAGCTAAGTTTACTACTGCTGCATTATGGTTATTTACCTCCTGGTTGTATGTGCCAAGGGTTACCTTTCTCTTTTAGTTCTATTCTTATAGTAACTCTTTATATCCGACCACCTTTGTTAATAACTCATAAAAGTCCTAAACCTCCATTCCTTAAAATTTCTTTTGCAACTCAATATCAAGCCCTCGCTATGCCATCTTAACATATTATGGCTTGGGTAGGATAATTTTGCATTTATTGAGCAACTTTTTGAACCTAGAATTAAAGAGACCAATTGTCTCTCTATATCTCTAGGTGATTGTAGATAACGCAGTAATGCAAACTTCTAGTTCTATCCTAAAGTGATGTGTATGGAATTGGCATTAAACCTCTTACTATGTAAACTACCAGGTAAGCAGAACATGGCATGTTGGATTGTTTTATGCCTCTTACACATCCTAGATATTTAGAGACATAATGTTCCTTTTAGTTTGCTCAATGATTTAGAGGACAAGTCCCTCTCCTCCTGCCACAACGACTTCCTTCGTGTCCTAAGACTCGATTACTTTTTTCTCTAAAACATTTTAAGTTCTTGGCATAGCGGTAAATGAGTCCCACCGAGCGTGCCAAAGAAAGATCCTCAATAAATGAAATTAAATGTACTTAGCCTTTAATCAAACTATGAGTCTCTAAGTATATTTTTTGCAATTCACATAGCACTATTACAATGCCTCCTAAAATAAATAAACTGAAATGTATTAAAGGAAAACTTTGAACTATAATAATAAACCTGGGATAAGTACAAAAAAGTATCCTGTAATTTAGCACTTTTTCACTTTCAGGCATGTGGTTTTTTTCGCGACACTTCAGTTCCTTGTTATATTTGTTGTTAGAAAATTTGAGCCAAATTCACTAATACCATTAATTGTGATGACGTGGATGCTGATATGGATACTGATGTCAATATCTACTTTAGTAAGTCACATCCATGTCAGCACATCAGCATCCACATTGGCATCCACATCATCATAATTAATGGTGTTGCTGAGTTTGGTAGAAATTCGCTAACGACAGATATCATATGGTATCCATGTTATCATAATTAATGGTATTAGTGAGTTTGGTTCAAGTTTGCTAACAGTAGATATCATATGGTACTAAAGTGTTACGAAAAAAATCATAGGCCTAAAAGTGAAAAAGCACTAAAATATATGATACTTTTTTATACTTATCCCAATAAATTTTGTATTGGAACAACTGAATAGTTGAAAGAAAATTGATTGATTAATTAACGAGGAAATAACAAATCTATTTATTAGTGATAATTTTTTAATTGTTATAAAAATTTATTTTCATGAAATACTTATCATATATGATAGGAATTTTTAATCTATCACAATATATAATTCACTATTAGTTGTAAAATAATATTGACAATATATTATATTGTTACAAAAAAATTTAACTTTTATGATAATATTTTAAAAAAATTGTCATAAACTATAATAACAAAATCTAGAGATATAACTAATTGTGACCATTATCTATTTCTATGACAAAAAATATTTTAGTGACATTAAAATTAGGGTTCTTTGCTAAAAAAAAAGATACGACCTTTAGTGCTTTTTATAATTTAATCATAATCTTTTAATTTTGGTAATTTAAAACACAAATTTATAAAAGTTTGCAATTCGAAACACTGATTTAAAATCCGGAAAATTAGTGCTTAGGTGGCAACCAAAGTATGTGTTAATTTGCCATATCAAAAGAGGACTTATCCCAAATCAAAACTCACCGTTTCATCCACTCAAAGCATAAAACTCACTAAACCAATATTCAAAACTCATCTTTCTTACTATTGTTAGGTTTACTTTTTTGCAAAACATAAAATAAATGAAAATATAAAACTAAGTTGGTTAATGCTAATTAATTAATTAAATAGCTAGAGCATTGTGCCTTCATAGATGGTGCTTAATCTAAGTCTAAAAGAATGAACTACCAATTTAGCCCATTTGGATATATATCTCTATAATTTTGTAACAGACTTAGATTTAGATGTACAAAAATTGACTACATCCATAGGTTGTTGCTGCTGCTTTTTATAATTATTAGGTTTCTTAAAAGTCTTCACTAAGCCATGGCAAGTTCAGTCATCATTAACACAAGTTCAGTCATCATCCAATGTAAACCCAAAAAAAATTAATTACATCAGTCCATCCATCCACATTCAGTGTAGCACCCTCCATGTACCACATACAAGTGTTCCAATAATATAGCAACACATGGCACAAATGTTTTGTTTTTTTATATATAATAAGAGAATATACATTTATACCAAAACGCTTGTTTATACATATTGTACTTTAGTATACATATATAACTTGTTATCAAAATAAATACATTGCTTAAAACAAAATGCTTGAATGTGATGATAATGATGATCATGAGGATGGAGATGTCGATATCAAGCCTGCCTTGGACCCACTTGAGCTCACATGAAACACACTTCAAGATTTCTAACCTGAAAAACCACAATTGCAAAGGAATGAGCTTGCTACTCAATAAGTAATTATTAAAACAAGATTACCAATAGTTCTTCTCAAGAACTATTAAGGAACAGTCGGAAAAACACGTCAGAATTT
>CATIWO010278012.1:0-38732 GCA_949673435.1 Macaranga tanarius | reverse complement strand
CATGTGTCATAACTAATCTCCCACCTAATCTGCCACTCCTTTCCTTCTTTGCTACTTCATCTAATAATAGTCTAGAAATTATTCTATGTACTATCTTGCCTAAATGCAATGCATAAAATAAATATAAGGACATGAGCATTATAAATACCATCTCTATAAAGGATTAAACTAAAAGTAACTTTTAGTAAGGATTGTAAATGGTTACATTAAGTATGTAATTTTATAAAAATAGATTATATATATATATATATATATCGTACTTTCTAATTATTATAACTAGTCATAAAACCAAATCCAATGACGGTCACTAGATTATAGTTTAAAATGATCTTGGATACTATAAAAGTATGAAAGATCATTTTATGGTATATAAAAGACATAAAATTTAAAGGTTAAGTATTTTTGGATATGATTTTCAGTCTTTTAAAGGATTGATTATAATTGTCGAATGACTATATTTGCTGTAAATAGTGAAATAGTCATTTAGAAAAGTTCCAACAAGTGACAAATGTATTTTTTTTTATAACTTAAGTCAAGTACATCTCTATATTTAAGGTAGTAGAAGAGTTCATTTTGATCGATAAGTTCATGATTGAAATAAGTTGGTTTCTAATATTGTTAAATCAATACTTTGATATTGTGATAACAATGGAACCATTTCAGAAAGGAATCAAGGTCTCATGATTGATCTAAATATGTATTATGGAATTTCTAATAGAATGTTCATTATTAGATTATAATAAAGATAAAGTGAGTGCTCATATGGTGCATTCATTCACTAAGCCATTGACTTAGTGTAAATATAATCATCATATGCAAGGGTTTAGTTTTTGATACCATGGTGATTGGCTTTTAATGCAAGTGAAAGTTAGTGTATACCCTAAAACCAAAATGTTTATCGATTAATTTATATTAGTTTGTACATTTTATATTGGCATATTTTATTATTAAAAGGCATTATTTATATTAATATTATCATTAACATAAGAGATGAAATTCATGAAATACAATCTTTGTGAGGGAAATTATAATGAGATTATGATTATAAGATACTTAGTACATTAAGAAAAGGTATTCCTAAACTCATTTATAGTCTGTAACATCCGTGTCCTCAGAATTGGATTAATGAGATTTAGTAATAATTTAAGATTTAATTAAATATGTTCGAGTTTTATTTTTTTGGGTGAATTGGATTTAAAAAAAATAATTAGAATAAAATTGAATATAGGAGATTTGGATGGAATTAAAAGAAATCAATGACTAAATTGAAAGGAAATTGTTATGTGAGGATTTATGAGGGAATGAGTAGAATAATAGAGGATAAAAAAAATAAACGCAGAAGCAAGGGAAGGAAAGAAAGGAAGAAGAAAAAAAAAGAAAGAAAAATAGAAGGAAGAAGAAGAAGAGAGAACTGTAGCTTGGGTTTTAAGGAATTCAAAAATTGTTAGATTTAAGCTTCTAATCTTATGAGTGGATATCTTTTGTTGTTTTTCTTTAAGTTTTCAACTTGGAATTATTGAATTATAGTGTTAGAATTGTTGTTTTGATTGTAGAGAATAATGCATATATATGACCAAATTCATGGTGTTAGTGTGTTTAAATGAGCAGAACTTGAATTGTAGTAATTTATGGTATATTTGGTGGAAAATTTTGGACTTTTGGGTGAAATTTTTTTGTCAACTTCCGGCACAGAATGCGTCTGAGTTGCACATAGGCAGTGCTTAAATGATCAGGCAATGCCTGAGTAGCATTAAGGCGATGCCTCAATGAATAGAGATGGCACCTCAGTACTAAAGCGGTGTCTCAATGGTGCTGGGGTGGCACCTCTGTAGCTCAATTCTACATCATAAATGGACCAAAACATAAACTTTGGAACATAAACCCAATCCGAAACGAGTATAAATATATACATATATTAGAATTAATATGATTTAACTAAATTAAGTTAAATGAAATCTAGTTATCAATATGAAGTGGAAGTGAATCATAAATATATCGAGTAACGTGAAGAAATTCTCAAGTCTCAGGCATAGAGACTAAATTTATGTTAAATGATAAATTAGACTGAGAAAGTATCAAAATGAGATATAAACCAAAGTAATTGGTGTGTTTCAAAGGTGAATGGGACCGAATTCTATAAGATTAAAATTGTGACTTTTTAAATATCAAGAGAATATGTATATATATGTACTCAAACTTTATCCATTTTTGTAATGATTTTAGAACTTAACAAATAGAGAGGTTTAAGCGAGAATGCTACAACTTCCAAATTTTAAAGTGAATACGGAAAGTATTCAAGTCTTTGATATAGAGACTAAAGATATAAAATGCCCCAATGAAATCCAACACGAGAGTGATATTGGAAAGTATAATAATAACGATCAAATAGGGAAGACATTGGGGATCTACAATGGAATGACAATTGAATGACGTTATTCAAAATGGATTTGAAAAGAAAGGCATGAGAAAATAAAAATGAAACACGAATATACGAGAACTCTTAGAGAATGATATAATACTAAGCGTATATGGCACTAATTAAGAGTTAGTAAATCCATGTCTAGGACATGACAGGGCTGGTAAATGTGTATAGCCAATGTTAGGGGCCGGATGCACAAGTTACTTTATAGATATAAACTGATAAATGTGTATAGCCAATGTCAAGGGCCGGATGCACATGTTACCTTATAGATATAAGCTGGTAAATGTGTATAGCCATTGCTAGGGGCCGGGTGCATATTTTACCTTATAGATGTAGGGTTGGAAAGTGTGTATAGCTGTTGCTAGGGGCCGGGTATACATTCCACCCTATGGATGTAAAGTAGTTAAGTGTGTATAGTTGTTACCTAGGGCTGGGTATACGATCTCTCTTGTAGATGTAAGACCATATCCGAGATATATGTATAATTGTTACATGGGGCCAAATACATATATTAATTAGGATATGACATTCGAGTTATTACGGGCTTATGTGCTGATTGCACTTAAGTCATTAGACTTATTCATATTAATTTCGGTGTGGTGTTGGTCCACTCTGTATCTGATGTCACTGAGATAGGTGTATAGTTTACTCTAACAATGCTCTTAGAATGAGCTAGGATATGAAGCTATGAGACTATGTTGTAGTAAATTATTTTATTTTAATTTTATGATTGAACCTCTATTATATTACGTAATGAAAGGAAAATCTTGAAGGGTGATTGTGAGTTAGTATCCTTAATGTATTCATTTTTGGATCTTAGAAATCACTTGAATATTAATAATTTATTTTAAGTTTTATTTGTTTATTATTGCTTTAATTATTGGATCGTGGATTAAGAGATCCTTTATGGTGGAATTTCATGGTTATTTTCCTTCACTCACTGGGTAATTTCTTTATGAAATTACTCACACTCTTTTTATTTTTAAATTTTCAATATTGGTGTATAGTACCTGTTTAGCTAGTAGTTGAGAGATGGTAATGTAGTGGACCATGATGAACTATGAGGTGGCTAAGGCGGAGATCTCTAAAAGTTGAGAGAGGATTACTAGAGCTTATTATATTATTCTATTTTGAAATTAATTGTATAATAACCAATACGCTCATAGTTATACTAAGATGTTGATGTATGGTGCGGCGACACCAATGTATTTAGGTGTATGAAAATACATGCTTGCTATATTATAACAAGCTAATTGCCATCAAATAAATTTATTGAAGATATAATGATTATGGTTTATTCATAACTAAATTTAGTGCTATCATTTTATAATATTTGTTGTTAATAGATTCTTTTATTAGTTGAGGTAATATCTCTCCTATCGTTATTTCATTAGTTAAGTATACTAGTGGAGTTAATGATAGGTAGGGGTGTTATATTTATTAGTATCAGAGCTTTAAGTTTTTAGGTTCTGTAGATACTAAGAAATATTAAATTTGGTGGATATTAGTAATGATATGAGTTTTGATGGCATGAATTATTGAAGTATATTACTTTTGAATTTTAGAAAGATGGCAAGAACTAGAGGTAGTTATATAGAAGGTCGAGGTCATAGTCATAGACATAGTAGAGTTCGAGATAGAAGTAGAGGATGTGGCGTCCAGGATGATAGAGCTGAATTGGTAAAGTTGGCTAATATCTTAACTAGGGGTCGAGCAATTTCACGAGCATCACCTCTGTCGGCAGCATCAGTTGGCAACAAGAGGAATGAAATGCGTAATGCTTGAATAGATAGTCAACATGATAGTCCTATACCGGCTACTTCTATCTCAATTTTTGAGAATGTGCCAAGGAGAGCACAAAATAACTATCAAACTCCATAACTAATAATTCGAATGAACGTGCTGAATCATAAGCCCCACCAGTGGTACATACAGATGCTACTAATTTAGCATGTATGATGGCAATGGTGATGTCGGAAAGGGAAATGTATAAAAAACCGGGAGATATTATCGAATATGCTAAGAAATGTGGAGCATATGACTTCTATGGTACTTTAGACCCTGGTCAAGTTGACAAGTGGGTTAAAACCATGAAAAAGACCTTTACTATGTTACAGTTGAATAATGAAGAGAAGGTAAGTAATGTATATGGCCTTATATTCGATAAAGCTGATGATTGGTTGACTCGGGTAAGAAATTTATATGGAGAGATTTTCACCTGGCATGTGTTCAAGGAAGAGTTTAGTAGAGAGTATCTAACTAAGAATTTTTAGAAGTTAAAGAAGGCATCTTTTGAAAACTTAGTACAAGGTTCGATGACTGTCAGAGAGTATACTGACCAGTTTGAGGAATTGTACAAGTATGCAAAGGATATGTATCCTACGAAAGAGATGAGAAGTGAGAAGTTTAGGGATAGATTGTACGTATCCCTATGAGAAAAGCTAAATCTTTATGCTGGTACAACTTTTAGAGGTTGGGTTGAGAAAGCTATGGAACAAGAAAGGTTAAATAAGAAATTAGAAGAAGTTAAACAGTAAAAGGAGTCGAACAAATAATTTTAGAATGAGAATAAGAAATTGAAATTTACCTATAGTTCATAAGGAAATATTAGAAGTGGAGGAAATGGTAAATCTTAAGAAAGTAAGCATTGGTAAGGCAACCGATGGCACCACCAGGACAAGTAGGTGTTAGAAAAATATATGCAATGTCATAGTATAATAAATGCAAAAGACACCATATAGAAAATTATAGTAGACACACAAGAGTGCAATATTATTAGTGTAATGAGATAGGACACTATGCTCGTGACTATCCTGAGAAGGTGTTAATAGAGCAGATGATGTAAGGATCATGTGCTTCACACACAATAAGAGGAGATAGACCCTCAAACCCCAATAGAGTAGAAGTGGTGCAAAATAAAACAAGTGCAAATATAGGACCATCTCAGAAAGAACCTGTAGGTCTAGGAGCTAGTGTTATTGGTACTACTTAATAAGCTAGAATGTCTGCTGTAATTGAGCAGGAAAAGAACAAATATGCTTAATGTAGTAGAATGCATAGCTAATTTGTAAAATGGACTCTTTAGCGGATAAGATAATCATAGAATTATAAATTTATTTATGTTAATTGTAATTATGATCTTGAAGTTTATGAATTAAGAAATCATATATCTTGAGATATACTGATTAAGTTAGCGGTAGTCTCTATAGGTAAGAAACATGTATGTTATTAGTACCAAAAATTTAAATAAGGAAATTGTTAAATTGGTTTGTGATGTAAAAAATTCTGAATAATAGAATTGTGGTTGTAATGTTTAGCAAAAAAAATAATAAAGATTAAAGTAAAAAAATTCTTAATAATAACATTGTAAACATTCATCGAATTTCGAGGATGAAATTCTTTTAGAGGGAAAGAATTGTAACATCCGTATCCTCAGAACTGAATTAATGAGATTTAGTAATAATTTAAGATTCAATTAAATATGTTTGAGTTTTATTTTTTGGGTGAATTGGATTTAAAAGAAATATTTAGAATAAAATTGAATATAGGAGATTTGGATGGAATTGAAAGAAATCAAGGACTAAATTGAAAAAAAAATATTATGTGAGGATTTATGAGGGAATAAGTAGAATAATGGAGGATAAAAAAAATCAACTTCTACATTTTTAACGCAGAAGTAAGGGAAGGAAAGAAAGGAAGAAGAAAAGAAAAGAAAGAAAGAAAGAAGGAAGAAGAAGAAGAGAGTACTGTAGCTAGTTTCAAGGAATTCAGAGTTGTTGGATTTAAGCTTTTAATCTTGTGAGTGGATATTTTTTATTATTTTTCTTTAAGTTTTGAACTTGGAATTGTTGAACTATAGTGTTAGAATTGTCGTTTTGATTGCAGAGAATAATGCCTATAAATAACCAAATTCATAGTGTTAGTGTGTTTAAACGAGTGGAACTTGAATTGTAGTAATATATGGTATATTTGGTGGAAAATTTTGGACTTTTGAGTGAAGTTTTTTTGTCAACTTCTGGCACAAAATGCGTATGAGATGCACACAGGTGACGCCTGAGTAGTATTGAGGCAACGCCTCAATGGATAGAGACGGCACCTCAATACAAATGTGACGCCTTAGTACTGAGGAGGCACCTCAGTACTCAGGTAGTACCTTAATGGTACTGGGGCGGCGCCTCTGTAGCTTAGTTCTACACCATAAATGGTCCAAAACGTAAACTTTGGAACATAAATCCAAACCAAAATAAGTATAAATATATATACACATCAGAATTAATATGATTTAACCAAATTAAGTTAAATGAAATCTGGTTATCAATATAAAGTGGAATCAAATCATACATATATTGAGTAATGTGAATAAATTCTCAAGTCTCAGGCACAGAGACTAAATTTATGTTAAATAATAAATTAAATCGAGAAAGTATCGAAATGAGGAAATGAGATATAATCCAAAGTAATTGGTATGTTTCAAACATGAATGAGACTGAATTCTATAAGATTAAAATTGTGACATCTTAAATGTCAAGAGAATGTATATATATATATATATATATAGACACACACACACACACACACTCAAATTTTATCCCTTATTGTAATGATTTCATAACTTAACAAATAAAGAGGTTTAAGCTAGAATGCTACAACATCCAAATTTTAAAGTGAATACGAAAAGTATTTAAGTCTTTGATATAGAGACTAAAGATATAATGCCCCAATGAAATCCAACACGAGAGTGATATTGGAAATTATAATAATAATAATCAAATAGAGAATACATTAGGGATTTACAAAGGAATGACAATTAAATAACGTTACTCAAAATATATATGAAAAGAAAGGCATGAGAAAATAAAAATGAAACATGAATATATGAGAACTCTTAGAGAATGATATAATACTAAGTGTATATGGCACTAAGAGTTAGTAATTCTATATCTAGGACATGACAGGGTTGGTAAATGTATATAGCAGATGCCAAAGGTTGGATGCATATGTTACCTTATAGATGTAAACTGGTATATGTGTATAGCCGATGGTAGGGGCCGGATGCACATGTTACCTTATAGATGTAAGCTGGTAAATGTGTATAGCCATTGTTAGGTGCCGGGTGCACATTTTACCTTATAGATATAGGGTTGGAAATGTATGTAGCCGTTGGCAGGGGCCGGGTATGCATTCTACCCTATGGATGTAAACTGGTTAAGTGTATAAGTGTGTATAGCCATCGCCTAGGGCCGGGTATGCATTCTCTCTTGTAGATGTAGGACCATATCCGAAGTATATGTATAGTTGTTGCCTGGGGCTAGATACATATATTAATTAGGATGTGACATTCGAGTTATTACAGGCTTATGTGCTGATCATACTTAAATCATTGTATGTATATAGGCTTATTCATATTGATTTCAGTGTGGTGTTGGTCTACACTGTATTTGATGTTACCGAGATAGGTGAATGGTTTACTTTGGCAATGCTCTTAGAATGAGCTAGGTTGTAAAGTTATGAGACTATGTCGTAGTAAATTATTTTATTTTAATTTTATGATTGAACCTCTATTATATTACATAAAGAAAGGAAAATCTTGAAGGGTGATTGTGAGTTAATATCCTTAATGCATTCATTTTTGGATCTTAGAAATCACTTGAATATTAATAATTTATTTAAAGTTTAATTTGTTAATTATTATTGCTTTAACTATTGGATCGTGGATTAAGAGATCCTTTATGGTGGAGTTTCATGGTTATTTTTGTTCACTCACTGGGTAATTTCCTTATAAAATTACTCACCCTCTGTTTATTTTAAAATTTTTAGTATAGGTGTATAGTACCTGTTTAGCTAGTAGTTGAGAGATGGCATTGTAGTAGATCACGATGACCTATGAGGTGGCCGAGGCAGAGATCTTTAGAAGTTAAAAGAGGATTACTAGAGCTTATTATATTGTTCTATTTTGAAATCAATTGTATAATAACCAGTACTCTCATTATTATTCTAAGATGTTGATATATGGTGTGGCGATACTAATGTATTTAAGTGTATGAAAATACATGCTTACTATATTATAGCAAGCTAATTGCCATCAAATAAATTTCTTGGAGATATAATGATTATAGTTTATTCATAACTAAATTTAGTGCTATCATTTTATAATATTTGTTGTTAAGAGATTCTTTTGTTAGTTGAGATAATATCTCTCCTATCATTATTTCATTAGTTAAATATACTAATAGAGTTAATGATAGGTAGGGGTGTTACATAGTCAATGTTTAATAATACTGAATATTGAATAAACATTTAAAACTATTACAATATTATATCACTTACTTGTGAAGTAACTATTCTCATAAGTTGAGGTATGTGGATACTAAGATTAATATGTAAGTGCTTATGAAAGAATATTTTTATTGAACTTTAACCCGCAATGACCCATTTGTCTATGGACAATAACTCATATGAATAGTTATATAATATGATCCTTAGACTTGAGATTAGCTATAATATCTTATATGAGGATTACTATATTTTGACATAAACTTATGTCATCTAATAAGATTAGCTAATGGGCTTATGATTAAGCATAGTATGAGTCATATGAAGACTCTGAATTATCAACAAAGGATTTATTACCCAAAGTAATTTGTCATGAGACTTTGTCGTAACTAATTCTTGATATGCATTGATATTAAATCTTTACACAAGGTTGAGTGGAATGGAGATAATGAAATGAGTTTCATGCATCAGATTCACATATCAATGGCATTGTATTAAGAACTAATATAGTTTATTATTTTATAGAGTTGACGTTTAAATCTACACTTTACAAACTAATTGGAATATAAATAATGAAAGTATTAGATTACATTGAGAAAAATTATTCAAAAAGGTTATGTTACAACCATATAGACTATTCCTAATATTTAGGAGGCTATGATGCATTGCTAGATGCCAACCATGATCTATGAATATAAATTAATTAATTAAAAAATTAATAATGAATGCATATTATATGATTCATCTAATCTACACGAAGATTATAATTCATTTTTATTGCCAACATATTTAAGAACCTAATGGGTCATACACGTAATAGTGATTTAATATGGAACTGTAAGCGATTCCAAGTTGGACTTGTATTTAAGGTATATATGGGCTAACAAGTTTGTCTAATACTACATGGACCTAATAAATTTATAAAGCTAAATAAGAATGCAAATTCAATCCTAGTTAGGATTAGGAATTGCACATGGACTACACTTAAATACCCAAAACCTTAATTTGGCTTATAATGACCAAAATGCTAAAGTGTTTAGAATGAACATTTGGATTAGACTTTTCCTAATCCAACTTGAATTAAGGTTATAGCATTATGCCTATATATATGTGTGTATTCTACGGGCAACGAAAACATAACTAGAACATTATGAAAACATGCCTTATGTAAGTTATTATTGTTGTATACTAGCACTTACACATCCATAATACAAAATCCTATATATCTTTATAATAGTTTTTTTTAAAAAAACTAAAAAAAGAGAATCCTACATTAAGTTGCTCGTGTTGATTATTGTTACAGAGTTAATGTTTGAAAAGCTATTGATTTACGATAATCTAAGCTTGGTATTAAACAAGAGCAAAGGAGGCTAAAGATATAAAAGGTGTGGTTCTATTTGCCTTTATTGTTTTTGTTATAATAATTTAATCAATAAGATCCTTGCATTGGAATTAAATTTTTGTTTATTCCATTAAGTATTATATATGCTATTAATTCCCAACAAAAATATGATAAATGTTAGGTATTATATATATGCTATTAATTCCCAACAAAAATATGATAAATCAAACTGAATTGAACTCCTAAAATATTTTTCTTAGGTTAACCTAACTTAATTCCTTTGTCTGGATATTTATAGATATTTTAAAGTTATTTTTGTATTATTACTAATTGTATATCTGCTCTATCTCATAATTACAAAAATCCAATAAGCCAGAAATTGAAAAATACAATAACCCCGAACTGATTTGAACTAAAATTTTTTTTGTTTGATTGGTTTTCATTTTTAATCAGTTTGGTTCAATGATATTTTTAATAATTTTAGTATATAAATCGGTTATATATATTTTTTAATCGAACCAACTGATTCGCATCTCTAATAAAATATATCAAGTAGAGACAAAATTTTCCTCTAAAACTATAGAAAAATCTTTTTTATTTTTAATTAAGATAATAATCGTCTCTCCTTATAAAAATGACTACATAATTTAGAGATAATAACTTTCCTTTAATTGGAGACAATATTGTTATTTTCATCCTATATACAATAGAAACCAAAGGCAATAAAAATAACACGTTAGATGATTTTGGTCTCTTAAAAAAATAAGGAATAATTTTTTATATTTTAGAGAACTTTTTTTTTTGTCATATCCTAACTTATCTCCTAATTTTTTTGTAGCGTGAATTGTGAATTATCCATATTGATTAAAATTTTTCTAATGTTTATTAGAACTTAAATCTTTTATAGATTAATGTTACATTTCTAAATTATAGTATAAAAATAAAATAACAAAATATATTGTATCTTGTAATTGTTTATTATTAATTTGGATAAAAGAAAATTATTTTATAATTTTTTCTTACATAGATGTAGGATTTATCTTTAAAAAATTTGTTTGAAAAACTAAAATTAAATGAAAAGTTAAATAAAACTTCTCATATTCCTACTTTTTCCATATATTTTTAGGTTAATTACTATCACATTTCTAAAATTTGGCCTATTACACTAATAGATCCTTGTATTTTCAATAATTGACTTAAACATCCCTTAGATTTAACTCTATTAAACTACTACATCCATACCATTTAATTTACTGTTAAATGGATCAATTTCAAAAACTAAAATTTCTATTTGATCCCTAAACTTATAATATAATTTTAAATTCATCCATTTTTTAGTAATTTTTTTGAAATAAAAATTAAAAGGCATAATATCAATTAACAAACATATATATTCGCCAAGTAAAAAAGGAGAATTTTGAGAGATATCTCTTCTAACAAAATATTTTTGACTACTAAAATAAGAGCCCATTGAATTACAATATGGACAACCTTATTACACATTCGATGTTGTTTTGGTAAGTTGAGATTGTTAAAAATCAGTCATAAAACGAAGAGTAATAACAAATATCTGAATCAATTCGATTGAAATACAATTAAAATTAAAGATACTAAACTATTCAAAATAGCCTCAAGAACTACGCAAATTTTTTCTTTCAACTTCAATGCAATGCCCCTAGACGTAAACCATACACAATTGACCCAATGATATTTAACAAAACACATGTAAATTAATAGGCAAATTCACTTTCTAAATTTTCTTATTATATTCAATGGAAGATGTTTTTCAACGGAAAGGTACTTTTTTTCTGCAAATTTACTTTCTAATATTTCCCGTTATATTCAATAGGCAGTAACTCTAGAACAAAATGGGTTAGTGAAAATTCTATGTGTCAAGAGTGTTGAATAGAGATAATGTGAAAGGTGTCAGATTCCACATAGGTAAAAATACTGTCATGTAAGCATCTTCTGTTACACTTGATGAGATAGAATTAACAATTAACTTTTTAATTACTTGTTAAACTCATTAGTTAAAGATTAAGAATTCGGGATTCAATTGTAAAAATAATCTTTAGGACTGAAATTATTGTTCATAGTATTAAGTAACAAACACATTTATCTCCACCATTCAAGAAAGGAGAACTTCAAGAGAAACCTCTTCTAACAAAACATTTTTAACTGCTAAAGTAAGAGCCCATTGAACTAAATTATGAGCAATCTTATTACATATCCGGTGTTGTTGTTTTGGTGAGTTGAGATTGTTAAAAATCGGTCATGAACCGAAGAGTAGTAACAAATAGTGGAATTGGTTCAGTTGAAATATGATTGAACTTAAAGACATTATACTATTTCAAATAGCTTAAAAAACCATGAAGTTTTGTTCTTTTATCTCCAACGCACTACCCTTAGATGGAAACCATACACAACTGACCCAATGATATTCAACAAAAACATGTAAATTAATAGGCGGATTCACTTTTTAACTTTCCTTGCTATATTTAATGGAAGATTATTTTAAAAGGAAAGTCGCTTTTTTCTATAGATTTACTTTTTAATATTTCTCATTATATTCAATAGGCATCAATTCTAGAACAAAATGGGTTAGTCGTGAGTATTGAATTGAGATAATGTAAAAGGTGTTAGATTCCACGTAACAAAAACACTGCCATATAAGTATTTTCTGTTACACTTGATGAAATAGAATTAACAATTAGCTTTTTAATTACTTGTTGAGCTTGTTCGTTAAAAATTAGAAATTCAGAATTTAATTGTAAAAATACTATAACCTTTACGATTGAAATTGTTATTACATAATTTAATAAAAATAAATGAATTTAAAATTTTATTATAAATTTAAGGACAAATTAAAAATTTTATTTTTTTCAAATTGGTCTATTTAACAATAAATTAAACGGCATGAATGTAATAATTTTTTTATCCTCAGAAATATGCAGAGACCTAATAGTGTAATAGGCTAGTAATTAATCCTATATTTTTTGAACTGTACTTTTTCTATATATTATTTATAAATGAAATTATTAAGTAGCATCAAGTTAATATTACGAGAAGTTATACGGTAGTTCAAGATCAACAACTTACTATATCTAATTGGAAGATCAAACTTAATCAAACCAATTATAAGTTGACAAATTAATTAAAATAATAAAAACAAAGAGCCTAAAAGAAAATGGAAACCATATGTTGTAATTAGTTTATTTACTTATTTATTTATTATTTTTCTAATTATTTTAATATAATTGGTTTGTTCTTTTAATATATATATATATAAAATGCAATCAAAAAATATAAAATGAGATTAACCAGCTTAACCAGTTTCACTACACATCTACATACAAAAGAGAGTATATTTCACAACAGAAGTAAGATTAGTCAGTAAATAAGTAAATCCTAACAGTAATAAACGCTTTAACCTATAAAAATCAGTTAGTAATTAGCTAAATATTTTGACCTAAAAAATTCAATAAAATAAAATATCGATTCATATTTAATTAAACAAAAGAAAAGGTTCAAAGATCAAAAAGTAAAAAATCATAACACCCAAATACTATATATGTATTTTTTCTAATAATAATAACACAAGTTAGTAAGTAAACTAGAAGACTAGAAAGGTGCAGATACTACGTCTCTTAATCCATGAGGGAGTTGGAATTCAGGTTGGATAATGCAGTTAAATTCTCCACCTAAATCCATTGGTGTACCCCCACTTTGCGCCACATTCACCACTGGCTCTAAACCCTGCAAAAACATAAATTTATATCTTATCCATATAATGGATTAAATATCAAAAAAATCGAGCATGAAAATAAAAATTTTTGTTTGTTTGACGCAAAAAATTAATGTTAAGGTTCTATAAATGATAAAAAAAAAAGGGATATTAATTGCGTAGAATTATGGAAATATATGCTACACAAAATTAGTGAAACATTAAACTTCACTATATTTTATGTTCTTATTTATATGCTTATTTTAAAATAAATATTATTGCAAATTCATTTGTATCATTTCTAAAAAAAAAAAAATATGACCACTCATGAAAAAACCATAAAAAAGTAATTTTTATGATTTTCGGAGCTAATTAATAAGTTCAAGGATATACTATTTAAATTAAACCAAAACTAAACGAAATGATAGCAAAGAAATCCTAAAAAAATTAATTAAGTCCCTGCAAATTTAAGAACAACGGTATGACAGAAATACCATAAAAAATTTCTTTTTGAAAGTGAAAGATAATATTAATGGAATTGGAATTTTGGAAGAACAATGACTGAATATTATTGGCCAAAAAGCAATAATCAGTAACTTCATATTTATGCCTTATAACAGCACCTTTTCCCCACCCCAACCATCCCCCCCTCCTTTTTTTTTTTTTTTTGTTTTTTTCTTTGAAAAACCACTAATGGAACTTAAATTTTGCAAATTTATTTATTAGAGCAGCGTTATCTCTCACCACTAGACTAAAACACAATTTAATTCTTATTCGATATTATAATTACAATACAAATGAAAAAAATAGAGAAATAAGTGTTAAGACATACAAAACAAGTAACCAAAAAAGAAAAAGAAAATTGAAATAAGTCTTCACTGCATAATTGTCCATGTTTAATTAGACACACTATCTTTTTCATATCAAAGGGTGATATATATATATATATATATATATATATATATATATATATGAGAGAGAGAAAAGTTTGAATTTAATACCTCAGTGAATATATTTATCGCTTCTTCTATGCTTCTTGTATTCATCACGCATAAAGCCGCCTCCTATATATGTACACACACAAATGATCAGTTGCCAAAATGATCATTGCTTACGATGTGCAATTATTTTGGCACCTATCAAATTAATAACGCTGTCTCTGCCTAATATATTTATTCTTGCAATTCTTCTTCAAAATGAAAAATTTAAAGACAATGACCAAAACTGGACCTCTAATGTATTGCCCCAGACCTTTAATTAACTACTATCGTACACTGAATGCATATATATGTGTGCACTATAAAAAAGATAAAAACAAAACAAAAGAAAAAAAATTAAGTACTTACTCTTGCATATTGAATTTGAGACACAGAGAGAGTCATGGGCTCACTTTCTATTGATGATTTTCTATCAATCCTCCTCGCCGCAAATCCACCACCACCCTCCATTGACACATATATATGCGTGCTTAAAGGGAGCAAAATTAAGCTCTAGTTTCAGGGTGCAAAATTTTGTATGTTGTCAACGCAGAAATGAGGGACATTAGTTGAATGGACCAGCCTTTTATAATTACGTGAAAATTGCTTATCCGTTTTTGTAGTTGGTTATAATATTATTATCGGCAATAGGGTTAGCTGCTGCATTACGTAAAATAAACGTGGCAAAATATAGCCACACACGTGGCCAACTAGTGATCGTTGATAGGACAAGTGTAGGGTGATTGTATCAAATGAAGAAATCCCCGCACCGGCTCATCCACATTTCTTTTTTCTAGTTTTTCCAAAAGAGGTAAATTTCGGTGGATTTCTTCTGATTGTTACGTGTGTATGTAACCTACTTTCACCAATCAAAATCTGCCATAACTTTTATTTAGGACATGTGTATGATAATGATGGTACTATGTTACTGATATTTGGGGTCATTTTTACTTACAGTCCTTAACTTTTACATGATGCTACCACTAGGGGTGTAAACGAACAGAGCCGCTCACGAGCAGCTCGGAACTCGACTCGTTAAAAACTCGTTCGAGCTCGTTTAATAAACGAGCCGAACTCAAACTATATAAAGTCCGGCTCGTGAAAACTCGTGAACAAGCTCAAATAAGAGCTCGCGAACCGACTCGCAATTTTAATACATTAATAATTTAATTTTATATATACAATATATAAATTTTTATTCATTTAAATATTTTAAAAATATATTATTACAAAAAATTATAATTTTATAATAAATTATTTAGTAAATAATTTATTTTAAATTATTTTAATGGATAATTTAAATTTATACATTGTATTTTTATAATTTTTTTTAGCTTAAGGCTTTAAGCTCGTGAACAGCTCGCGAACACTTAGCGGCCTAATGAGCTTGGCTCTTTTATAAACGAACTAAACCTGATCTAGCCAAAGCTCGGCTCGGTTCAGCTCATTTACACCCATACTTGTGAAGCAAAAATATACCATTTAAAAAAAAGCTTGGGTACCACTCCAAGATAGCTAAGTAGGAATGAATTTTATATCTATATTATATACATATAAATACAATATTTGCATCAATAGACCAATGAAATAAAAAAGAAAAAAATTAGTAACAAAAATCGTCAAAGGTAATTACTTTGACGATATAAAGGGTGTCGGCTCCACGCGTCATCTTCTTCATTTTGAATCTGACCCTTCTCTCCCTATTTCCTCAAAGCGCACACCCAAAAAAAAAAAAAAAAAAAAAAGAAAGCAAAGTTATCTCTGATTCAATGAATTGTTAAGCATCGATTTGAGTTCCGGCTTCTCTTTCCGTTCTCTTCGGCTCTGATTCTGCTTTGGTATGTCCTCTCTTTTCTCTGCGTCCTTCTCTTTATTAATACATATATCAAAAATTTCCTCACCAAAAAAAAAAAAAAAATCCTTCTTCTTCTTCTATGAGGCTGATTTTCTCTTTTTTTCCAGCTCAGGGTCGCCGATCTGTTGTTTCCTAGCGTCGCCGTTTTTTTAAATGTATTCATAGCTTCAAGATTCGTTTTATTAGGGTTTTTTTTTCCTTTTTCTTGAAATTGGATGAAGGAGAAAAATGAATAATTTTTTGTAACATTTTGTAAATATCTTTGTAATTTGTATCTCTTGAAATCCTTGTGAATAATAGAGAGATAAATCTCTTGTTTTTTTAAAAAAAAGAAAGATGTCAGCTGGTGTTGCTCTCACTCCAATTCAAAACGGTGCCGTGCTTCCTGCTGATTATTTCAAGGCACAACCACCATCACCTTCCTCTGATGAGTTTATCTTGATATATCTCTCCCTGTGTGGTGCTGTGATTCCTATGCGTGTTTTAGAGTCTGATTCTATAAAATCTGTTAAGCTTAGGATTCAGTCTTATAAAGGGTTTGTGGTCAAGAATCAGAAGTTGGTATGTGGAGGCAGGGAGTTATCGCGGAGTAATTCCCTCATTAGGGATTATGGTGTCACTGATGGGAATGTTTTACATTTAGTTCTTAGGCTTTCTGATCTTCAGGTTATAAAAGTTCAGACTGCAAGTGGTAAAGAATATACCTTTTGTGTCCAACGAGGGAGGGATGTTGGATATGTTAAACAACAGGTTGCTAAGAAGGAGAAGGAATTTGAAGAAGATTTTGATGGGCATGAGATTGTTTGCGATGGTAAGAAGCTTGATGATCAGAGACTTATTGATGATATTTGTAAATATAATAATGATGGTGTTATTCATTTCTTGGTGAGGAAATCTGTTAAGGTTAGGACAAGACCTGTGGATAAGAGTTTTGAATTGTCTATTGTGGCACCGCATTTGAATGATGAAGAGAATGGTATAAGGCAATGTGATGTTATTGCTGAAGAGAATGATGGCAGAAAGTATGACGTTGATGAGCATATTCTATTCAAAAAGCTTCCTGATAGAGATTTTCTATTGGAGCCAATTATTGTTAATTCTAAAATTGAATTGCCTTGTGTGATTTCAGACATGGTAAATGCTACCCTTGATGGATTGGAGTGCGGGAATGTTCCAATAATATCAATGGAGGGTACAGGTGGAGCTTATTTCATGCAGGATTATTCTGGTCAGAAGTTTGTCTCAGTTTTTAAGCCAATTGATGAGGAACCTATGGCTGTGAACAATCCTCGCGGGCTACCATTGTCTACCGATGGTGAAGGGTTGAAGAAGGGTACCAGAGTTGGAGAAGGTGCTTTCAGGGAAGTTGCAGCTTACATTTTGGATCATCCTGAAAGCGGTCGCAGATCATTGTTTGGGGAGGAGAAGGGCTTTGCCGGGGTTCCACCCACGGTTATGGTCAAGTGCTTTCATAAAGGGTTTAACCATGCAGAGGATGTAACCATCAAGGTTGGATCCTTGCAGATGTTCATGGAGAACAATGGAAGTTGTGAAGATATGGGTCCTGGGGCTTTCCCAGTAAAGGAAGTTCATAAAATATCGGTGTTAGATATAAGAATGGCAAATGCAGATAGGCATGCTGGAAACATTTTGTTGGGCAAGGATGCAGAAGATGGGCAGACTGTTCTGATTCCAATTGATCACGGTTACTGCTTGCCTGAAAGTGTAAGCATAACTTGTTTCACATGCTTTCAGTTTTTGCAACGTTATCTTTCTTTTTTTCTGTTATTTGTGATGTTATATGTTGGTTGGAGTAATGATGTGTTCTTTCTTTTTGCAGTTTGAGGATTGCACATTTGATTGGCTCTATTGGCCTCAAGCGCGCCAACCTTTTGATTCCAGCACTGTTGACTATGTAAAATCTTTGGATGCTGAGGAGGATATTGCTCTTTTGAAGTTTCATGGATGGAACATGCCAGTTGAATGTGAACGTACACTTCGCATTTCCACCATGCTTTTGAAGAAGGGGGTCGCGAGGGGCCTCACTCCCTTTGCTATTGGAAGCATAATGTGCAGAGAGACCTTGAAGAAGCCATCTGTTATTGAGGAGATTGTCCAAGAAGCACAGGATTCTGTACTTCCTGGTACAAGTGAAGTTGGGTTCATTGAAGCTGTATCACAAATCATGGATCGTCGCCTTGATGAGATTGCTGGATCTCGACCTTGATGGAGTGCTAAATTTTGTGGATAGCATGGGTATATATATCTGTGTATATTTACATATGTTACCATACATATCAGTTATGGTAGGGATCATCAAGTGTCTATATAGCTGGTGAAGATGAATTGCCTTTTGTTCATGTTGTTAATTTCATGTTCATGTTTCTGATTTCATAATTCTTTCATGAATGATACTATTTTTTTTCAATCGATTGAACTGAAGTTGAGGACCTGATTGTTTTATCATGGGTATCATGTGCGTGGTGATTACTTTTCTTTCTTTTTTATATTCAATTAAAATTATCTACATATGTTCCTATCACTTCTTGAATTGCGGTACGACGTTGATGTATAAACGAGCATGCATGGTTAGGACTTAGGACATTTATGTTTCATTGTGCTAAACTGAAATCACGTAAATTGCACAGGCACTGGCATAGTCATTTAGAATGCTATGTTCTTGAATCACAAACATCCATTCAGAGCGCTTAGACTGCAATAAATTTGTGTGTACAAATATGGCCCAAGCAGATATCGGTTTTGACATCAACCTTAATCGCATTACTTCAAACATAGCGCACTACCATTCTTTCAAATAGGAAATCTAACTGATTTTTAAATTTGCAAGTATTACAAATACGGATGCTCTCGTCATCCTGCAGTAGCTCACCGGCAGGTGGCACTAGCATTGAATGTACAGGGACAGGAGCTCTCCAGTGTTGCCCCAGGAGAATGGTTAACAGCTGTGCTCATTATTTGATGGGGAAGTAAAGCAGTCCCTCTCACAGTAGAAGCTATGCTAACTTGGATGACCAAAGCGAAGGTGCTCCAAGGTGATGAGACCACTGGAAGTAGTTGGATACATGAGTTCCACCCACAATTCAATCATCCTTCCGAGCAGAAACAGGCATCATTAGCTGATAGAATAGGGTGCAACGCTAAGGATTCAGCATCAAGGAGGATCAGTCTTGTGCTCCTCCGCCGGACTGGCTGTTGCGATGGAGATTTTCAGTGGCCGTGAATATTCTTGCTTGGTCAACAATTTAGTCATATCATCTTTTACTTCTTCCTCGGCTTCTTCAGCGTCCGCTTTGACCTTTTTCTGACAATAAGACAAGAAGTAAGTTATTAAGTGCATATTTTGAAATCACACAAATCAGTAAATTGTACTGTTCTTGCCCACCCAGAAGCCATACTCATTACTCCCTTCTCCTTCTTTCCCGCCCCTCTATTTCGGCTAGGTTCACGTGAAATGCAACCAAACCAGATTTAAAATACCTCTTACTACTTGCAGTTGCAGGTTGACCCTTGAAACCAAAAACGCCATTCATCAGAGCACTTATATCAACAGATCGCTCCCGCATGAGCTCATCATGATAAACCTTGCTACCAATCTCTGCAATTTGTTCCTCCACCTCTTCCAAGGTTTGATCTATATTCAGTGCTAGTTCCTTTTTCTTTATAACGGTAACACCGAACCCATTTGCTTTAGCATCCCGAAAGGCATCCTATCAAATCAACAACATAATAGTTAGAGAGGGCGCAATGCTCCCACCTCAAAAGAGTAAAGAAAAAATGATAATGGAAACATGTCCATTGCCTCTAGATGTGTTGTTTTTAAGCAGAATCTGAAACCTAGCATTCAGCAATAAGATTATTTCATCCAGCAGAACAGAATTGCTAAAAGAGCACAAAGTGTTAATGGACAATGGGAAGAGAAACACAAGCAAGCAGCAAGCAGCAAGAGGTTGGCTAGGAATGATCAGAGATTCTCCTGAGAACTTGATTATCTGCTTCAAAACTGATAATCAGAAAGGAAGAAACAATATTCTCTACCTTTGGGGGCCTTGGAACAACAAATGCATGGCCATTTCGAAGCATATCCATGTGAGCTTGCATAATGTAACAAAAATTTTTGCAATCACCAGCATCCTCAAAAGCAATCACATGACATGGTTTTGGTTCCAATTCAAGATCAGCAGCCATCTCCAGTGAATAAAATCCTATTTTCTGCTCTCCACTCTGAGTTGTGTATAGTTCAATGCACTGGAAATAACCACACATTTAGCTCAATTATCGCGCACAAATATGAATATATAGTATGATCTTTTACGACCATGTGCATGAGCCAAAAAGAGTAAAACACTATTTGTTGTATCTGACAAAAAAATATTATTGTTGTTAAGAAAATATAAGATCAGAACATTATGAAAAATAACAAAGTGTTTACCTCTATGATTTATTTATGAAAAGCAAATTGGAAGTTTCGGCCAAACATACCAAAGGAAAAATGCACATTACGTACCAGTATATGTGGAAGATCCAACCACCATAAATAATCTTCTTCCTTCTCTTCTGCATATTCACGGTACTTGCTCACCACAGCTTGTGGTCCAAACAATTCCATTTCCCTTTTTAGCTTATTCATTTTCTTTTCCATGAACTTCTTATTTCTCTCTGGCAGTTTATCCATCAGATCAGCTGCCTCCTGTATCTCTTCTTCAGTGATCCATCTATCCAAGTCCTTTCCAATATCTTTCATGATGGATTTTATTTCTGGGTCCGTCTCTGCATTATAAGATTCTAAAAATCCACGGGACCATTTCTTCGTGTGTTGCCAAAACTCCTTACCTGATTTTTTGCCAGGTCTAATAGAACCATCACTGCCTTCAATAATTGTCTTGGAATCTTTAGTGTCATTGTGTAAATTCTTATCTAGAACACTGTCTGACAAAGAAGTGGTGGTATTTTCATTGACTGGAGATTCTCTCGGTCTCTGAATCAATTTTTGTTCATCCTTCACAGGGCACAAAATGTCAGCATTTCGTGTCTGTTGTTTTTGGGAGTTATTGAGGAACTCAGGGTTCTTTTCTAATGGAGGCCTTTTCCAGCGTGGTATAAACTTTTCAGGTCGATCATACAAGCTGATACCGTCTAAAGGATGAGCAGAAGAAAACATTCATATCAATTTGATGGAAAAAGAAAAGGTTGAAAGTGCATTTAGCAATATCAGCCATTTAGAAATAGTATAACTGAAAACTTTTAAAACTTCAACATGAGAGGGAGTGCAATAGATTCAGTAGCATAATTGTGCCATAATATGTTTAGAATAAACAATGATAAAAATAATAAATAACATTGTCTATGAGCAATTAATTACCTGCACCATAATCAAGATTTTCAATATTTGAATGGAGATATTCATGCACTTGAAGCAATTTTTCATTCTCTCTCTCAACTTTCTTCTCAAGACCTTTGAAGAATTTAAGTTTATCTTCAGCATCAATCAGATAAAATGGATCTCTCCCAGACAACTCATTGTCTCGGACTTGAAAAACTATTTCCCTGAGATCATCATCTTTCATCCAGTCTAGTTCACTATCATCGTTGTTATAGTCAAGCTTTGTTATATCATTACCTGTATCCTGACTTATTTTTTCTTTTGCGAGCTTATAATTATCCCTTATTCCCTCACCAATCTTCTTAATTATGGGCTCAACTTCATGAAAATTTTTCTCAATCCAGTTTTCTGTCTCAACAGATTGTCTTCTCTCTGTGCTGCTATTAGTGCCACCATTATAGTGTGTCTGTGAATTCTGAACATCATGCATCTCATGTCCTTCCTTGGAATCATCTTTATTGCTTGAAACAAATTCCTCCACCTCCGGAGTTAAATCATCATGAATATCTCTGACATGTAAAGGATCAGAAATTCTGCCCAAAGTAACAGGTTCACTCACTTGTCCATCTGTTTTCTTTCTTTGGCTTGTTTTGCCACCAGATGCGTCATCATTACGAGGACTCAACTCAATGGTACTTGCTACTGCAGTATCAATTTGAGGCTCCTGGGTCTGTTTGTTGCTTTTCTTGGCAAGGAATTCCCTTGCTTCTTTAACTGACCTTATGATCCTCGGTTTCATTGTATTAGACCTGTCATTTGGCATGTGTAATTCACCACCAGGGTTATCAGACAAAAACTTAACTTCTCTGCTTGTCATTGTTTGCATGTCTTTTGAAACTTCTAAACTTGAAGTTTCAGAAGATTGCATAACCTTATCATTTTTGGAAGACACCTCATGAAGATACCCAATATCATCTCCTTTTGGCTTGTCTGGAGGTGTCTCCACTTGAGTATCATTCACATCCCTCCTCTGACCAAATTCTCCATTTGCAGTGTCACTTGACAAACTCGCATTATCCCCTGCAAGCTCTCCAATCATTTCCATCTGACTGGACGATTGCTTGTTCACAGGCTCTTTGTCTTCTGCATCATCGACCATTGGTTGTTCCCCAAACTCAATCTCCCGAGCTTCCCTTGCCATTGCTCTGATTTCCTGAATTTTTTCATCAAAATCCATAACACTGGCACTTTGTGAACCAGAAGAACCCAATAACAGCAATTTATCCTTCTCAGCTTTCGCTTCAAGTATGTTTCTCATCAATTCTTGCTTGTCCAGTTTGGGCTTTTCAGCTGGCATCATTGGCAGTTCAGAAGGTTCTTGAACAACCTCAACTTCACCTTTCTTAAACATATCTTTTTCCTTTCTAGCCTTAATTTTTCTCCTCATCATTTCCTTCTCCAATTCTGTCAACTTCTCCTCCTTATTACCAAAAACAAGTAACTTCTTCAATGCCCAAATTGCAACAAAACCACAAAAGACAATTTTCCCAAATCCAGTTACTACTGGGATCACTTCAGGCTGAAAAACAGCACCGCGAATTGTTTTCACAAAACCAGAATCCTCACTAGAAACAACAAACTTTGCAACTGAACTATTCCTTGGAATAACATTTCCTCCTTTCTCCATCTCCCTCGCCAAACCCTTTGCATACAAAATTTTGGAATTCAGTTCATTAACATCCCCAGATTGTTGCTTCCCAACTTGGCTTCTCTTTAAAATCTCATTCTCGTCAATTAAAACCCGCTTGACATCACCTTCTAAATCATGAAAAACAGTGAAAATATGAGCAGAGCCAATGCCCCAATATGCAACATCTTTAGTATACTGATCAACCCACTTCTCTAGCTTACTTGACATAACTGACTCACCCAAGCTTTTCGATTTTCTTTTCCATGCTGAGTCTTCATTAACACCAAACCCACAACTAGAATCGCTCTCTTTTAGACTATTACTATCCAAATTCTGCTGAGTATTATCGATGTTATCAGCATAAAGATTGGAGTTTGGATTGAGAGAAATGGGAATATTTTGACGCACCTGGTGATCATCAATGAGCTTTTTCCTTAGAGAATTCCTGCGATTTGTGGGTCTTCCAAAATGGGCTGAAACACGCACACTTGTTGTGGCAGAAAAAGAGAAATTGAATGGATTGCAGTGAAATTTGCAAAGGTGTTTGCTTTTGCGAGGTCCGATGGAGAATTTGCGAGTGAAAAAGGAAGAGCGGGGAACAATGAGAGGTGTATTAGAAAGTGAAGGATTGAGAAGCTCCATTTCAGGGAAGAGGAAAAATCCACAGTTTGTTACTTGGGAGGTTTATGGACTTTTAAGCCATTGCCAATGCCATGCCCATGCTGTATTTACCTAAAACCCTCTCCACGCAAAACGAACGCAGATGCTGCTGATGTCTCGCTTTCCCCGCCTTTAAACGACATCGTTTATTAGTCTCTTCTTTTTTTTTTTTTTTTTTTTTTTTTTTTTTTAACAAATACAAATCAGTCTTTGGTGATACTTAAAAATACTAGCAAATATTTTTTATAATTTAAACTTTACCATATAGTTTTTATCTTAATAAACATATTTTATGTAAATAATCATGTTCAATGACCAGATGTCCTGCACTTTTTGTTATAGTGTTTTCTCGGACAGTACATATGACATGTTCCCCTGGGTGGATAATTAGCATCACAATTGTGCGTGCTTTTTGATCATCAGAAGTCGTTGGCTTCTATAATCACAGACAGCGATGGACTTATTGGCCAGAGGAAATCAGCAGAAAACAAACAACCTGGGAGTATGATTTGGTATCCAGTATTTAACACATGTATTGCCCCTATGAGTAGTCCAAGTGGCAAAAAGTGTAAATATCCAATTGTAAAAATAAAAAATCTTGTGGTGTTAAAAATTAACCACTCTAACAGCGAGATGTGTATAGCAGTAAAGTTCATAAAGTATGGTGAGATGTGGAAAAATGATCTGGCTATTTATAGCAGCAACTTCAATGTGTATCCAAATTGGAGAATTACAATATGAAGCACACCGTAACAAATTTTAGACGCACCTGCTAAACTGATAAATTCAAGCCACAGCCAGAGACAACTTCTTTCTGTAGTTTATTGTCAATTTATAAAAGCTTAAGCTTAGGCCTCCAGGATACATACATATGGATGCTCAAAGATTATCTGCATATGCTAATATTACAAAAGATGCAACAGAGAGGAGTTGGCGTTGGGGTGGGGATTGAGTAAAGAGTGAGTGAGGCCGAGAGTGCGAGAGTGTTAACTGCAGAGATTGGGTATGCATGCCCCACCTTCTTGGTTCTGCTGTTCTTTCCATATACGCCCCGTCACTCGAAGCTTTAACTCTTTCCTATCACCTCCAGAGAAGAAAAGGGCCATGTTCCTCTGTATAATTAGGCCATCATGACTATCCCTAACCTTCCTGTGGCTATCTCTAACACTTCGTGGGGTGCCTTCCCAAATGAGTTTACGGCCGTTTCCCCCAACCTCCAGGCTGTAGCTGTAGTTACGGGCTTCTGTCTCGTCACCCATAAAACGGAGGAATGCCATATAAACAGGTGCCATTCCCAGTTGGAAAGCTTCAAAATGCAGACAGAAGTACTGGCCGAAACAGTGAAAAACCTACACAAGATCATCAGCACAATCACAGTAAGAACAGCAGAAACATTGTTCACAACAATCAAACCATCAAAAAAAAAATGTTAGTTATTGACATCATACTCATTAAGGGCTTGTTTGATTTCTATGTTATTTTCACTTTTTAAATTTTGTTGTTCATTATTCAAAACAAATTATATTATTAAAATATTTATTCTTGGTCATTTATTTTTAAAAGCAAAAAAAAAAAACATGTTTTCACAACTCGGTAAAATCATAAGAAAAAAGGTTTTTTTTAATGGTTTTCTCAGCTTGTTTTCCAAACTATTTTGATTTGGATAACAGAAACAACAGAAATCAAGCTTTAAGATTCATAAATTTTACATTCCCCTTTCTTCCTTTTTCCACCTCTTTTCTAGCTAGAAAGGCACACTATTCATTCCCCTTTTTCCGTCTCTTTTCTAGCTAGAAAGGCACTCTATTTCAGTTTAATCATTGAATTTAACACCAGGTGTATGCAGTCTCCCTAAGTACCAGGATAAGGAACTCAGGATTCCTTCTTATAAATGGCACAGATGGATTTTCATGTTGACAAAAAATGGCCAGATCATGTTCCACAACTTATATTTACAACAATCTAGACAACCATGAGTAACATGTCATGATTATTCAGGGGCATCAAAAATGATTATATCATTACGTCCTTTAAAAATAAAAGTTAATCAGAAAAGCTTTTCTTTTTCTTAGAGGTAATTAAATAGCACAAAACAAACACTTACAGTTAACATCCATGTTGCATTTTCTACTTCCCGAGGATTAGATTTGACATAACGATGGTTGAAAGTGCAACCAGCATGCATGTCTACTTTGTGATCGTCCCTCAGATGAGTAACAAGGAACGGGATGTCCCCAGCAACAGCACACTCAGATCCAGCATACGGACAGTTGTATGGCCTGAAGTTACACAGGGCCTCATGTTTGAGTTTACTGTAGTAAGGAAAGATCTCTGGACATCCAAGTGACATGTATTTGCAAGGCAATTCAAGAGATTCAGCTACTTTCTCCAATGCTAGACATCTGATATCACCAAGCTCTTGCCTACAAGTGGGACAGCGATTGTGAACTCTTGTTTTACAAGTCGAACAAAGCGTATGTCCATTATGGCACTGCATAAGAAACAATTCGCTAATTGCATCAATTCAAACCTTCTAGCTAGATTGATGAAAACTTGACAATAGCAAAATACTTATAACAGCAAGTGAAGGACAATGAGAGCTGCCACTCCCATTCAATGATACTTGTATGCTATAAATGTACTACATCATATGAAAATGGAGAAAGTCCTGATCTTAAGAGGGGGTTGGAAATGTAAAGCATCTGTCTCATCCAAGGCCCATAGAAGCCACCAGATTCTGACATTTTTGTCCATACTCATATTTCAAATCTTAAACATGAACTTCCTTCCATACTTCACTGATCCTCCCAATGTTCAAATAAAACAGCACAATGTACTTGTTTATGTAGTCATGGGTTGGTATATGCATAGATGTGATGAAACCATCACTTCTTAGCTCTTCACCATTTTGCAGAGGGAAAACTTGTTATATGCATCACAACGTTTTTCACTGCATCAGCACACAAAGCCTTGCACTGTACAAAATCCTCATGCTTAGCAACTCCTGGCTTCACATCTTAATTCAAAGTCCATGAAGCAAACAGATGGCCTGTAACTCTTTATAGCCATCAAGAAGGAACGAAGAGCAATTAACCGCAATTAATTTTCCTTTCCTTCGATGGTTGTTTTGAAAGGCAAAGAAATGTATTCAAGAAAATCCAATTTGGGAAAGCCAACTACAGAGCCTGTTCTTATGTCACTTCTAGAAGGCTTGTATTAATCTCCATTTTTGTAACCAAAGGCTCCATCTATATACAGATATGATTAAATTTGTACATCCCTATGACTGACACTATAAAGCATCTGGCATGTTGTACAATCAGTGGTAGTGAACCACAAAATTGAATATTTCGTGCACCAAACATTCCCATATATAGGTCAAAATAGCACACCATATTAATACATCAAAACCATCACAGCTTCAAATGCAAAGATCTTCTGACGCATAAATGCTCCTTCTATTCGCCCTAACACTTTTAACAGAATCAACCAATCGAGTAACAAAAGAATCTTCCTGAGTTCAATTCAAGGCACTTAAATCTTTAATCTTTAATTCTTAATATTTAAGACAAAATAAAGAAAAGAAAAGAACTTCAGAGATCTTTCATAACAAAGGAACAGATTCAACATCCTAAAAAAGAAAAGCAACAAACAGATCGATAAAAAGATTAGGAACCCATAAACCAAAAAGGAAAAAAGGACAAACCTGATGAATTGGAGGGTACATAGAATTGGTACAAACAGGACATTCAAGCAGCTCATGGACACTGATGGATTGAATTGCTGAGGAAACATTATTACCATTGCTGTTGATGTTATTGATTTGAGCCTTTGGAACTGAAGGGAATTGATGGATGTGGTGATGGATCTCATCCTCATCTATCAAATCTGAAGAAGGAACACTTTCAATGCTATCTATATCCATTCATAAAAATTTCAAAAAAAGAAAAAAGATACAATTTTTTTCCCAAAATTAAACCCAGATGGGTATTCAAGATTCTGTTCTCATCAAGCTTGAAACAAACAAAGAAAGGAAAAAAAAAAAAAAAAAGATTTTTCAAACAAAGGGGTGTTTTTCTTTGGTGGGTGAGCTTCTTTTTCTATGTATACTTGGGATATAAGGTTAAAATTTTGAAAAAAAAAAAACAAAAAACAAAAGAAAAAAAAAAAAAGAAGAAGAGAAATAGAGAGAGTGATTGAATCTGTATGTACAAGATTTGGCTTTGATGAAGAGAAGAAAAGAGGTGCCTTTCTTAACAGGGGAGGAAAGAGAAGAAGGAAAAAAACATGGTGGACATTGAGAGAGTCAGCTGATCAACATCAAAGGGTTTGGAGGTGGAGAGAGAGATAAAGAAGAAGAAGCATAATATGATTAGATTAGGTGGAATAATTTAATTAAAAAGGTAAATGTTATAATTGTAGCAGTGTTTTGCCAATGAGTTAAAATATAAAATAAGAGAGTTCTTCAATTACTACTATTATTATTGTTCTTTGTTCAACTTTGCTGCCGGTGGTTAGTTCAGCTACTATTTTTTTATCTATTTCTTTAGAGCTAAAACAAACACACTAAACCCTGCCCTGGACCCTGGACCCTGGACCAGTCACAAAACACATTTTAGCCTGGCACTCGAATTCATTCACTCTTGGGTGTGTGTTCGTTGCAAGTTATTAATAGACTTATGCTACTATTAGCCTGATGGCTACTAATTAGAATACATTAGAAGCGGCTCAATATGGGGATTACAACTAGAGTTGGTCTTGACATTTTCTTATTTGCTATTGTCGTTTCATGATGATTACACATCCACTAATGCACCATTATCTTAACTGGTCCAAGATAATTAATAAGTAGTTGCGCCCTTTGCTCGTGCATTTTTATAGTTTATATGTTTTTTTTTTCTTTTGATTTATCTGATATTATAGTTGGAAAGAAGATTTGGGGATGGTAATGGCATAAAAATATAGCTTGGTTTCAACGTTACTTCAAGATGAAAGATCTCTTATTAAGAATAAAAGGATTCTACTGTCAGCTTTTATCACTTTTTTGTGCGTCTTAAGAAGTAATGTTACCTACTCCACTAACGACTTAAAGATTCATCCATTGTGCTATGAGTAACTCATTAGAACTTAGTTAAAAGTTAATATCTATTCTTTCGGTTTTGGATCCCAAAAAATTTTAATTGACCTGTTGATTTTGGTGTTGAAAACCTTGAGCTGTTTTGCCTTATATTCCTGCAAGAGAAGTGGGACTCGTTCACTTCCTGCAATGCGTAACACTTATAAATGTTGGCCAAATATAACAGAGTTCAAAGTCTGAAACCTTCTATAAATTTTATTTATTTCCAGCCAACCAACGCCTTGATTATGTTACAATAAAATATTTATTTCCAATGGTTAAAATAAAATATATTACAAAATTATTTCAGGGGAAAAAAGGGAGAGGCCCACAGATTAAAAAATTGCCCAACCAAAGGCATTCATGTTTCTCTGCATGAAAAGCGCTAATGGTGCAGCAGTAGACATCTGACTCCATAAACTATTCACAACCGTCTCTTCGGATGCATGCAGTCACTCGTTAGATCAACATGTAATGATCTGTTTCCAGCAAATTGTAACGATTCATCTCAGCCATTAGTAGCATTGTTCATTTTGATGAGGTTTGGTCATTTATGAAGTCAGGAAGCAAAGGAGAGACAACCATCTATCTACCATTGATTCGGAAATGCTTCTCTATAATTTGCATCTTCACTTTGTGTAACCTGCCTTATTGTTGCATCTCTTGCCCCGGCATTCAAGAGTCTCTGAGCTAACCTATCTTTCGTGGTTTCTTTCTTTTGCAGCATCGATGCAAGGCTTTCCTTTTTGTTTCTTCCTGACAACCTCCCCCCAGTGGTTGCCACCAAATCCTCCCCAACAAATGCAGAATTTGAAGTTGAAGCCAATGCAGCATCCCTCAGAACTGATTCATTATGTTCCCGAACCTTTGCAAGTTTAGCACGCTTCTGCAACTGCTTATCAAATTTTCTTTTCCTAGCATCCTCATAATCTCTATCCCGAACATTCTTCACAGCTTGTTTCGCTAATTGGTCTACTAAATCATAATCAATATCTTGTTTTGCTACTAGGTCCACTAAATCATAATCAATATTTGAATTACTTGTTGAAGTGCTCTGGTTGATAGGATTCCCTCCATCATCTCTGGGTATAATGGGTCCATGAAAAGGGCAAACTCTCAGATCTCTTCTCTGACAAAGTCCACCTTTGCGCAATGGAGCACCGCAAGGTTGTATTTCTGCTTTCTCTTCTTGGTAAATAGTTGCACGAACGTTGAGCTCTGCAATTTTCTCTGATGGAATGACTGCATCATAGTCTACCCTACCCCAGTGGCTTTCAAGCTCCAAGCCCCTTTGGTTGGCCAGAATGTCCCTGTCTGAACCCCAATCATCAAGGAAAGAGCCCCACTTAACAACCGGAGCTTCAGCTAAGAGCTCATTTCGAAGTGAGCTTGAATCATTTCTACCTTGTTCATGACCTTCTGACCCATTAGATTTTGCCTTCTCTTTACTGCTTTCATGAGCTTTACTTTTCACTTCTCCAGAAGTTGAAGCCATGGTCAAACTTCCAATTAGATTGTTGGGTGCACCAGAACTCTCAATTTCAGTTGATTCAAATTTACCCTCCTCCCAAAAATCTTCTTCCTCTTCTTTTCCATGCTTTCTAGTGTCTGGAAGAGCACAACCTAATTCTATGCATCTCTTCTTCACAGATTGAAGAAGCTTTTGCATATCAATGAACTCCTTCAAAATGGACTCTCTACTTCTGTTATCCGGTACTTCAACCCTTATAAGAACAGAGATCCACTCTTGGACAGAAACCAAATGCTTCGTTACTAGAAGCTTGTACAGCTCCCTCAATACATCAAAGACCACCTTGTTCTCACTGTTCTCATGAACCTTTTCGCCTTCTTTGAGTGAATCAAGACGAATTTTTCTTAGCTCTGAAGTGCGGAACTCTTCAAAATCTTCATCATCCAAAGGTCCAAGCAGCATACTTTCTTTTTCAGTGCGAACAATTTCTAAACATTCTCCTATCTCATCTATCGTTGACTGAATCTCTTTCTTTATTGAAGACAGATTTGCCTTCAGTGTTTCAAACTTACTCTGTAAAATCTCTTTTGATCTCATCTCTTTTTCCCTTCTCTCCTGCTGAACTCGAGCTGCATTTGCCTGAATATTAGGAAACTGGAACCGGAGGGTGTTTTTAAGGTAGTCAAAACCTAATCTGATCTGTCTATAATGAACCCCAAATGAAGCATTCCACTTCTCTAAGAATTCAATCGCCTTTGAACGCAGAACGGATGCAACTGCTGGAGGAGCAGGTAGCGGCAGATTCCTTCTAAATCCAACACTTAAGGTCAACAGCTGATCCAAATTCTCGACAACAAGCGTCCTAAAAAGCTTGGACCGCATGAAAAGTTGATCAATTATGAGGAGTGCAAGATACCTGACCTGGCAAAACAAAACACAAGCCAAAATTTTTAGGCCTTGTTTGGAAAATGTCATATGCAAGAGTTCAATTAAATTGAATTCTTGCACAATCACGAGATATTTGGCAAATTTCATTTCATTTACAATGTTTTTTTTTAGTTGAAAGATAAATTGAAGTCTAACAACTACAAGCTGTCCAAACATTAGAATCTTGAATTATTGCATTTCTACACTTTCTAGACATATGCACAGAAGTTATCACTTTCCCCATTTCTTGATGCTCATTCTAAAAAGATCTAAACAAGGCACAAATCATGCTCAATGAAACATTGAAGATTGCCATTAGAACTTGAAGCCACAATCAAACAATCAAATTGACTAAAATTGTATAGAAACAGTACAACCCTAAAAATGCTCCATTTTATTTTTATTAAATTCAGAAGTAATTTATCATAAATAAATAATTGGATTATGAGAAAACAGAATTAAACTGGAAAAGCGATGATCATAGAATAATAATAAGGCCAAATAAAGAAAAAAAAAAGCTGTGTTATTATTAGATAAAATGAGGACCTGAGAGTGGTCGCGTTTCATGAGATCCATTAAAGTTTGGGCGGCGAGTCGGAGCTCCGAATCAGAAAATCGAACAACGGTTTTAATGGCCTTGAGGAGGCGAGGGTCAACCTCTGACGCCGTGGAATTGGTGGCCTTATCTATCAACGCCCTCACCTTCCCTCCTTCCTCTTCCATTTCCATCCAATCAAAATAGACAGATTAAATTCATGAGGAATTTGTCAAAAGCAACGCTTGCCGAAGTGACAAGTCAAAGGAATATGTTCTTGCTTGGAAATTGGAATACGATGCTGATCTTTCCCTCAACCAAATCGTCACCGCCGGAGAGGAAGAATCCTCGCGAATCCAAAGGAATAGCAAACGCCGTCGTTTCCAATCTTAAAAAATTATGTCCTCTAGTCAAAGCTGATAAGGGTCGTTGGGTTGCTACTGTCCCTTGCAATCCACTCTATAACATTTCTTGAATTCACGTCATTACAAGTTTACAACAATAGACCGCTAAATGACACGTCACACAAATAACATACGTGGCATAAGCCAGGTCACTAGTCTGGCTGATGTGGCCTAAGCCACGTCATAAGTTTTACGCACGTGGCAATTGTAATGTCACTAGCACGACTTATGACTTATGCATGACATATGACACATCATACATATTATGATACGGTATGTGTCTTGTCGCAAAAACCACGTACATAGCATTTTATCATGGTTTGATATATGTGGCATATTTCACATCATCACCATTGTCCAACGCAGCATGTGTCATGTCATTGCTGCAGACGTCACTTATATGATCCATGTGGCATGTGATATATCCAACGTCAAATATCTTGCTTATGTATGCAAATGACATGCATACATCTGATGCAGGTGTCATATGCCACACCGCTTATCTGACCTGCGTGGCAAACAGCCAGGTGTTAGGTTTGACCCACGTTGCACATATCACGTCACATGGCTGGCTGCCCTCCTGCGTGGGAAAATATAGCCCGTGTTTTTGACTGCACGCTACATGTGATAAAAGTCCTGAAACAATTTTATAAGAAAGACTTTGGGCAATTGGGTTGGAGTCTCACACATGAGTGCCAGAACCAACGCCAGATAATTGTTGTGTGTTGTGTGTTGTGTGCTCTTAGGAACAATAAGTCTCTTGAACTTAGGAGATATATGTGCACAAGCTTATGTTTTGTGGGGACTTGGGAGGATAGAAAACGAGAAGAAATGAAAATGTGTGATCTGGTTCCACTTATTGTTTTGAACTAGTCAGGAGCAAAAGAAAGCCGAATCAGAAACCAGGGACGTGGGATTATAAATATCTCCTATCTGTTTGGATGTATTGATCGATGAAAGGATATTTTGTTGTTTTCGAATTTTACGAAACGGCCACAAAACACTCACAAAAAATTAGCGGGATGTACTAGCCATAAATGTAGAACATGGAAAATGGCATTTGCCCCTTTTTTTTTTTGTTTTAAAAAACGCTGCACAGATCATGGTTCATGGTCATGGACCCCAAGGCAGATGTGATAAGACCCAAAAGAAGGGACAGATTATGTATTTTGGTTTTGTGTCGATCACTCAAAAAATAATCCGTACCTAGGTGGATAAATATATTTATTTTTGGTCATCATAAAACTTGTTATCTTTGGACTGACTTTTCACAAGCATAATTGTGAACTCTTGTGCTTGGTGGCATGCTGCAGATCTTTTGAACATGATATTTAGGAAAGCAAATATCTGCATGTGAACAGGCTTTTGAGATTGAGATTAGTCAGAAGTTGCTAGGAAGAAACATTACTAAATCAATCATTGAAGCTGAGAAATGCTTATTGCTACGTGGATGTGAGGAAATTTCTCTTTATAGGATCTAGATGTTGAGTATATAACTGTATTTGCTCTTATCTCTAAATGAATAAACATTACTAGATAATTTCATGCCTGAATTCTTTTGGCCTCACCTTAATATATAAAGATTCTTCGGATGTAGCACTAATATTTACTAACTAATCAAGCAGTTGCACTGTTGCTATAGCCATTATTTTCCAATTGGGAACGAATATGGAGCATGATAAGTATTTTTGGTAGTGACGTTTCCACATCCATGATTGCTTTACTTTTGCAAAGCGCATGCCGCATAGCAAACAGCGATGGTCCTTTCCATGTTAACCGTATTTTTTTACAACAGCTAGAACCCACCAAAGGGGAGAGTAAAAGAACACAAATTGGGTAGTCATTTTCAAGGATTGACTTATTTTGTTGCAATTTCCTACTCCCAACTATCAAATTAATAAAAAAAAAGGCAGAGATGGGTGTCCGCTTTATTTGACTAGTCCCTTCTTGCATGTGCTTATATAATGGAACTATGGAAGGGCACACCAACACATGCGAATGGTTGGTTACTTATGCTTATATGGGCATTCTGTCTTCACAGGGGCTGACAATTGAGTTAAATTGCCACGAGTCCACGACGGCGAGCTAAAGGTTCATATACGTATTATGTATCTCTGAGAAGAGAGCACAGGTGTTGTCTTTCTACATGATAAAGTTTTGTGTGCAGTGTGGATGGGCGATGAGCTTGTAGTCGGTGATTTCTAGATCCAAAATGCACCGAAAGAATAGTGGAATTGCATCGCAAAAGGCCAGTGGAGAGGGCCCACCAAATATGGTGACATCTAAAGCTTTTGTTTTGTTTTTCTTCATACACACAAACGCATATCAATAGAAAGATGCTACATTATTTTGTACCAGAAAATATATATATATATATATAGAAAGATGCTACGTGCGCATATGCTGCACCGCTGCTTATAATTTACCGAACTGTACGTTAACATTCACCATTGCCGGTTGCCACTGCGTGCTGCAGTCATTAACCCATTGCCAATAATTTTCCGAAGACAATGACAAATGACAGCGAACCTGCTCTGCTTCGTCCGACTACAGCATATTAAACTGAAAAAGGAAAAAAACTATAGCTGCTCTGAATTAAATCAACGATGCATAACATTATCATAAATCATGGGGCCTGGACAATAAGCTATACAGCCTACACTTACCTACAGGAAGGGCTACCAATTGTGTGTTTGCGAGGGCCCTGAACAGACTCAACTCACTGCTGAGTTGTACTAGTTCTACATTCCCCCTCTATAGAACAGCCAATTTAGCTATTAAACTTGGTTTATATGCTTGATCATAGAAACTAATTGAATCATTTTATTGTACAGATTCCATATATTACAACAACCTCCTTCGACTGAAATTTTGCACTTCCTCTGTTGCAATTAACTAGATTCTCTTAACATTCAATCAAAGCTAAAATTTGGCTTATATTGTGAACATTTTACCCTTGTTTTCGGTTACAATTTGACAAGTTAATACAACAAGAGGTGGACATACATAAATCCCAATCCTACATTCTTTCTCCTCTGCATTCATTCATATCCTGGAAAGTTTTTTTTTTTTTTTTTTTTCTTTTCTTGTGTCTACAACTCAAAAAAAAAAAAAAAAGTCAGGGAAAGAGCTGTCCCTTACCAACCCCAAACCGATGCTAATTAGGCACATCCACGGGGCGCAAACCCGACCCTCGATCCTGCCAAATCATAAACCACCCTAAACCCTTGTTGCTGGATATTTCCTATAATCGACAACCCGCTCATTGTGCCCGCAAAAGCAAAGCAAAAGCTCCCGTTACCATCCACAGGAATCAAATAATTAGACGCCGGCAAAGACACGTCAGCGCCGCGAAAATGCAGCACCACCGTAGGAACTTTAACCTCCGTTTTCCCGGACAGATCGAAACACGTGTCGAACAAAGAAAACTCAGGTGCTCTCTTCAAACTCGAAGCTCCGACCCGGAATGCATCCCGAAGAGCAATATAAGCAGGTCTCGTTAAACGGGTTACGGAGGTACCCGAATCAATGATCACTCCACCATTACCGGTCTGATCCAGTTTAAACAAAGATGCGGTGATACCAGGGACACGTGTCCCACCGACACTAATCCCGAGGAGCTCAACGTAGTAAAAAGTATCCAGCTTAGGGTTAGAGAGGAGCGGAGTGAACCGGGCGGTTCGAGAAACAGCCAAGTCACCAAAAACCATGGAAGATGGTTTAGAAGAAGCAGACCGGTCCACTAAACAGTAAGAAAATTTGCTGTTAAACTGCCGACCGCTTTGAACCGGAAATGACAATCTCCCCCGGCCAAGTCCTAGCAAACCGGCAGCACCGACGAACAATCCTTCATTATCGTGGCCACAACCAAGCGCGACGCGTGGAACTCTGGTACGACGAAACGTCAGCGTTTCAGTGGAGAAGTCACCAAAAGTGAAAGAACCGTCGCCATAAGAAACTTGATACATACACGTCTGCTTTTGTGTATTACAGCCAGGAGAATCAAGTCTGTGACACAAAGGAGACCCACAGGCGATCCCAGCATAAGATCTAGATTTACGCGGGTCGAAAACCGGGTCGGACTGAGAGTAACACTTCTTGCATGGAGCACACTGGATCCAAACAATGTCACTTCCAGTATCAAGCACCATATAAACATACCTTGGAGGTGTACCTATACCTATGCGCGTGAAGTACTCACCACTGCCTTGTGCTAGACCGGAAATGACGGAGCTGCTAAATCCAGAACCCACGCGGCGACCAGGAGCTGCAGCAACGGCAGAGTCAGCGAGGGAGGAGATGGCTTTGACGCGTGAAGCATCACGCTGAAGCCTGGTGGCGAAGAGGGCCTCCGGGGTTGAGTTGGAGGATAGTGCATCTATATGGTGTAACTGTAGGGAGAAGGTGGTGGAGGAGTCAGTTGCGGTGTCTGTTTCGGTGGACGCAGCTAGTGTTTCGGAGTCGGAGTCGGAGTCAGTCCATGAGAGAATGGGCTGTGAAGGGAGGGGGTTGAGGAGCAGGGTTTGGTGGTCGAGGGAAGTTGAAAGAGCAGAGGTTGAGAGAGAAAGGAAAATGGTGAAGGAAAAGAAGAGAAGGGAAAGGTTTCTTCTTGTTGCCGGTGTTCCCTCCATCTCCATTTTCATAGAGGAGAGGAAGAAACCAAAGTAAAGTAAAGTGAAGTGAAGTGAGAGAGAGAGGAGACTGAAATTTTGCAGAGGTGAGTAAGGGTTTAAATAATTGGAAAACCGGTAACTTATCAATTTTGGTCGTGGCAGTATCATTTTTAAATTTACATTCCAGGTTTACACGTAAACATTGTAGTATTTATTTATTTGTTTTGGCAGCAATTTGTTAAAGCAAATGTAGTGAATGGAGCAGATTAAAGGAGGAAAATGAATGCCACTTGGGATTTGAACCATGACAAATATCCCAAAATTTTGTTTGCTTTTTGTTGGTCGAAATTATGATTATTAATTACAGTAAATTTTTTTAATGCCCACAAAATCAACATAATATATGTATATGATTACAGTAAATTAATTACACTTGGGAGTGGAGAACTGAGCTGGCCACTTTTGAACTTGGCAGTGAACTGAAACTTTCTTTGAGAAGTTCATCTCATCTCTGCTTGCAGTTTTTCTCTTTTTTTTTTTTTTTAATATAAATCAAAAATCACCTCAGCCAAATTCATCCTAAGGAATGGAAAATTTTTGCCATTTTGAATTTTCTGTAATTTTGTCAATTAATTGATGGTGCCAATATATGGCCACAGCCCACATGCAATGCGATGTCTACATTAATTTTTTATCGTCAATTTTACAAAAGATTATTAAAACTTTACTTTGTAATAAACTAAAGATATCACGCACATGCTGTCTTTGAAAAAAATTTCCAAAGAAATATAAGCGCACAGCAACTAAGATTTTTTCCATTTCACACAGTAGTTTAGCTTTTTAGATTTTTTTCCATTTCACACACTATTTTAGCTTTTTATGTTGTATGATTAGGCTTGTACATGATCATAATTAAGTTCAGATCAATTTGCTTATACAAGTAATTTTTTTTTAACAACTCAACACGCACACATAGAGACATCACACGCATACGAGTAATTTTCTTCAATAGCTAAACTTATAAAATAAAATTATAATTAAATGCAACGGTAGTTACCTAACTTAACATTTATTACGGTTTGGATTTTTTTTTTTAACTTAACTTTAATTTTATTTCAAAACAAAGTGCTGTAAAAAAATTTTAATTCTCTAAAATTCTCTTCAAAACTATTTTAATCCCTCAATTGCTTAATCTTTTCAATCTAGTCTAAAAACTACAAAAAGTTGAGAAGTTTAGGGTGTGTTTACTTCCAGAGAATTATTTTCTGTTTTCATTTTTTAATTTTCAAAGAAAATAAAAACTTTTCATTTTCATAGAAAATTTGTAAAACATGTTTACTTGTTAAAAATGAAAACACGGAGTTTTCAGTTTCAAATGAAAA
>CATIWO010277946.1:0-10677 GCA_949673435.1 Macaranga tanarius | reverse complement strand
AATGGGGGAGAAGTATTTTTAAATGTGCACAAAATTTTGAATGACTTTAATGAAAGATATGGTAAGTGCACATGATTTCATTTTGGTTTATGCTACAATCATTTTGTATCCTTTTGGTTGATTTTCTGTTTATTTTCGGTTCATCATATTTATCTTTGGTATATCTTTTGTTTATCTTTGATATACGATTCATATATTGAGGAGGAGTTTAAGAACCCTTATGTATGATTGAGAGGGAGCATATCACACACTTACATTTCTTAATTTTCTATTTTTTCTTCACTTTTTCACTTTGCCAATGAGGGAGAAGTTGAATGATATTTATATTTGAATGGTGATACTTGATAGACCTCTCACCTTAGTTTATATTGAAGGGAAGTATCATAAAATAAATGCAAATACATGCACTTAGTGATTTTTATTATTACAAAATAAATGCACTTACATGCACTTAGTGATTTTTATTTATCATTCAAAAATTGATTGTCAAAGTCAAAAAAGGGGAGATTGTTGACCCTATGCATGATCAAGGTTGAATCAACTCTTATTTTTGACTTTAACAATCAATTTTGTACTTCTAACATCTTTGGTCAAGTGTGTTCATAAGCTAGGAAAAGATCATGCTTCCATGATAATGTACATCAATGATTGAAGCTCAAATAAATCCTCAAGACATCATTCCAAATGTTGGAACAACCTTTTGGTTAAATTGAAGCTTCATTAAACATTTAAGATGTCATTCTCGATATTCCTCGAAGTCCCATGGAAGTGCACAACAAATTTGGAATCAATCGGAGCCAAAACATGCAAGTTATGTCAAGTGTATTGAGTTAGATTAACTTAAATGTTGGAGCACGTTTTTGGGTGGTTTAAGGCTTTATAAATCACTCAAAATGTCCCTAAAATTATTCCTTAAAGTCTTATGAAGTTGTCCCTCAAGTTTGAGGTCAATCGGAGCTCAATTGTGCAAGTTATGTCAAGTTTCGTAAGGAGGCAGCATTGCTCACGAGCCAAGTCATGACCGGGAGCTCGCTAGTGAGCATCATTGACAGGGATGCTCACGAGCCACTCTGGCTCGTGAGGAAGCCACTGTATGCTAAAATTTCACTCTAATGGCTAGTTTTTGATGCTCACGATCATGAGGAAGCTTTCCAGCTCGTGAGGAAGCACTTGACAGATGAAAAAGTCATCTTTTGAAGCACAAATTAAGGGAGCATGTGGGGCATAATTTCTACCATCTCTAACAGCTAGTTTTTGGCTTCCTCCATAAATAGAGATGTCAAAAACATGTTAGAGGTTACACACATTCATTCTCTCCAATTCTATAACATCATTTGTTCTTACTTAGTTCTTTGTATAATCATTTTTATTCTTGTTGAGAGAGTTGGGTTTGTGTGTAGAGTTAGGAACTCTTTTCATCTACTCTTTCTTTGGGGTTTGAAGAATTGGGTAGTGAGGTTCTTACTCTTGTTGGTTTGTGTTAAGCCATATTAAAAACACATTTTTAAAGGTTTATGTTGAGCCTTTGAAAAACACATTGGTATAGGTTTGTATTGAGCCTTGAAAATACATTGAAGATTAGTTTGTATTGAGCCAAGAAAAATACATTAGTATAGATTTGTGTTGAGCCTTGAAAACACATTGAAGATTGGTTTGTGTTGAGCCAAGAAAAACACATTTGTAAAGGTTAGTGTTGAGCCTTGAAAACACTTGTATCAATCTTGGGTAATAAGATTGGTGTGGTTCAAAATCCTAACTTGGGGATAAGTTAGGTGGAGATATAGGATTGTTGAGAATCCGAACTCCTTAAATCATTGTGTCATCGTGTGATTGTTCTTGTGTTGTGGTTTAGAATTTTGTATACTTTGTGTTTCTACTACAAACCTGAATTTATTCTTCACCTAGCTTTTTAATTCCGTAAAATATTCCATCAACCCTATTCACCCCCCTCTAGGGTCCTTACAATATATATATATATTGATTCTCTTAAATATAAGAATTATATTGCTATGGATGAATTGGGCAAGTTATGTGATGTGGTATGAAATGAAATATATAAATTGTGAAAATATTGAATTATGATTGAATGAATTGAGTGAATATGGTGTGAGGTGAAGTATGACTATTGAAATATGAATTGTGTATGTTTATGTGGATATTGATTGATGATAAGAAAATGTGTGAACCTTACTTATTTATCATCTTTGGGTGAGTGAGATTGAGAAAATGAGTATATTGGATGAATTATAAATCTTAAGTTGTGATATGGAATGTGATTAATATTTGCATGCAAGAGTGAGGTTGATGAATTTTTTATGAGATATATGATTGAATGTGGTATCATGAAATGAGATGGTCTTGAATGTGTGGTTGTAAGTGTGTATGTATTATGAACTCGAGTTGGTCCATTGGATATAAATGATGCTATATTTATGAGTAAATGTGACATGATGTGTGATGGATATGTCGATTGGCTAAGTGACCATCGATTATGTTGATTTTATCAATTGGCTAAGCGACCGTCGACTATGTAAAGTGTGAAAAAAATATCGATTGGCTATGTAACCGTCGACAATGTGAAATGTTGAGTATGTCGATTGACTATGTGACCGTCGACAATATGAAATGTTGAGTATGTCGATTGCTATATGACCATCGACAATATGAAATGTGAAATGTTGATTATGTCGATTAGCTAAATGACCGTTAACATTGTGAAATAATATTAAGCTAATTGGCTAAATAACCATCGATAATATGATATGTTAATTAGGTCGATTGGCTAAGTGTCCGTCGATAATATTAAATAATATTAAGTCGATTGGTTAAGTGTCCATCGGCAAGGCAAATGATACTATATTGGCAATACTAAATGATGTGGGATGTGGAACTATAAATAGGAGTAAAATTGTGAACATGGAAAATGTTGAATGAAAGTGCATATATGGGAATATGTATATGATCCTTTATTTGTAAAAGTGGATACTAGATGAACCGTTGTGAATGTGAAATATAAATTTGTGAAATATGAGCACAAGTGTTTGTATGATGATAAGGTATATATATTTGGTATACTTTTCATATATGATTAGTATATGTTAATATAAAAGAGTGTTTGGGATTAAGTTATAAATAATGAAAATATAAGAATTACACTTTCATTGGGAAATTAATAATTATATGATTTGACATTTTAGGTAGAATTGTATTCTACTATAAGTTTAACGTCAATGTATATTGATATGTCAATGTGTTGTTGAACAATGGGATTGAAATGTTGTGAAAATGGATTATTGGGTTGAGGATACGGGCGTGTACCAGACCGTGTGGTAAGATACGGGCATGTCTACTAGAATTTTGTAGTCTGCGAGCTCGTTAGTGTCTGGCGCTCACCCGAAGAGCGGCCTGCGATTAGGCACTGGTGCTCGCCAGTTGATATTGAGACAAAAACATGGCCGTGCTTTAGGCTGTGTCTCGATGAAGGATTTTGATCAGAAGACTACACGGGAAGAGGCATGCCCGTGTAGTCCACTTTTAGTTGTTTTAATTAATTATTATTAATTAGTTTTTTAGAAGTCTTATTTGAAGCATTGTATTAATAATTGCTTATTGAGTTGCAAGCTTATCGCTTTGCATTTATGTTTTTAGGACATAGCTATATAGAGCTTGAGGTGTGAATTTGTTAGTGAGCTCAGGTGGGACAGAGACGAGTTTGGTGTCAACATTTCCATCCTCATGATCATATGGCATTTTGGCATTACTAATGACATTATGTATGTTTAAGTTTCAAATGTGTAATGTTGTGTAGCATAGTAAGCTATGTACATTGTACAAGCTTATATAATCATACATATATATTTGAGAAAATTTTCTTATGCCACGTGTTTGATCTATATTGTGTATGATTGTGTTTGTGGGTGTCACACAGGGAATGTCTGATGCGGATACAGCTTTGTTGTGTTCTAAATTTGGGAGAGTTCCATTTGATGGTACTAGAGATGCCTTAGATTTTATAAATACTATCGAGGCTAGAACTAGGACAGGGTACACTAATTACCAAAGGATAATGATTGTAGAGTTATTAGTACAAGCTGCAACTCAGGACTGGTTTATGCAATCGATCCAACCATATATGACTACCATGACATGGTTGGAATTTAAAGAGCAGTTTTTGAGGTATTTTTGCCCACCTTCCATGAGGGATAATTTCATATGGCAGCTGTTACATATAGTCAGAGGTGATCAATAAATTGAGGAGTACACCCGTGAGTTCTTCAAACTGTCACGTCATACTGTGGATGTGATGCAAGATGAGAGGATAGCAGTGGAGTTGTTTGTGACAGAGTTAGGCCCAGTCTATATTGGCATCTGGACTGAGGACCAAAGCTTAGAGAGTGTCGTTGAGGAGGCTAGATAGCTAGAGAGGCGACACATCAGACATAGGACTACCCCTGACCTTTATATGAGTGGCAACAGTAGATCGGTAGTAGCTCAAGGGATTCAACAACCTGCTTTTTAGATGGGCAGTGTTGGCATTCAGACTGCTGGTACTTCACAGCAGGGTTGTAGAGGTCACCGTGGGCATAAAAGTGGAAGGCATAGCCGACGGAGTGGCAGAACAAGATTTAGGCCTAGGGCTAGTAGTAGCAGTAGTGGTCAAAGTTCTGGGTATGGTAGTACAAGCTCAGGACCTAGTGTATGTTCAAATTGTGGTCGAGTACCCAAGGTCATTGCCATTTACCATCAGGAGCCTGTTTCAGATGTGGGTAAGTTGGATACTTTGCTAGAGCATTTTTGTATTTTGGTTATCGGCAGGCATACCCGCAGGGTTCATCTGCTACAATTAGGGGTGTGCAAAAATAACTAAAAAACCGAACTGAACCAGTCAGTTCGGTTTGGTTTTTAAAAATAAAAAATATATTAAACCGAACCGAACCAAATTCTTTGTATATTTAAAATTTTTATAAACATTTATAGGTCGGTTTGATTGGTTTAGTACTAATATTTTAAATTTTATTAATAATTTTAGTTTCTAAATATATAAAACTCTTAATAAAATTATTTACTACCAAACAAATTCTAACAAAACGTATTTAAATATATTTTAGAGAATCGGTTCATTTGATTTTTTTAAAAAATTAATAAATATGATAAATATAAAATATTAACATTAATATATCTTATAAATCTTATTAGAATATTATAAAATTACATAAATAAAATAACTTTAAAAATAAAAAGTAAAAATAAAATTAAAAAAAAAAAGAAAAAATAACCGAACCGAACTGAAAAAGTTCGGTAAAATTACCAAACCGAACCGAAAAAGTTCAGTTCAATTTGGTTTTAAGAATTTTTTACATCGAACTGAACCGATATAGGTTCGGTTCAATTTGGTTTTAGGCATTTTTAAACCAAACCGAACCGATATTTGCACACCCCTAGCTACAATTGCTCAGCCAGTACATCCGACTCTTCAGTATCAAGCACTAGTATATCCTCAGTAGAGTGGTACTCAATTTGTAGGCCAGCAAGGTCGTGGTTTAGAAAGTAGACTTGGAGGGAGATCTAGTGGTAAAGGATTTATGTAGTCATCTACCTCACAGCAGGCAGGCCGTGGGCAGGCCGGAGTTTTAACATTGACTCCTTAGGATGCTCAAGCATCCAATGCAGTGGTGGCAGGTATTTTTCCAATATATTATATTGATGCTAGATTTTTAATTGATCCTGGTGCATCTCATTCCTTTTGTGTCACATGTATTTGCCTCCAAAATGGGATGGCAACCATCCAAGCTGTTAGTGCCATTATCTGTAGCAACTCCTCTGAGTTGGAGACATATATAATTTTTTCAACTTGTCCAGTGTTAATGGAAGGTAGAGAGTTACTGGTAGACTTAGTCTTGTTGGATGTGATTGACTTTGATGTAATTTTAAGAATGGATTGGTTGGTATAACATTATGATACCTTAGATTGTCGGGAGAAAGAGGTGATCTTTAGGATTCCAAATGATGTGGAATTTTGATTCAGGGGTGATAAGAGTTCGATGTCTAAAAATCTCATTTCTGCAATTACAGCTAGAAAAATGCTTAGAAGGGGATGTCAAGAAAATTTAGCTTTGGTCAGAGATACTAAGGTAGATAAGGGAGCAATAGAGAATGTGCCAATTGTGCGTGAGTTTCTTGATATTTTTCCTAAAGAATTACCAGGTTTACCACCTGAGAGAGAGATAGAATTATGTATTGATGTTGTACCTGGTACAGATCCTATCTCTATACCACCTTATAGGATAGCACATGCAAAGTTGAAGGAACTTAAAGAGCAGTTATAAGAATTGCTAGATAAGGGTTTTATTAGACCCAATACATCTCCTTGGGGGACATCCGTATTGTTTGTAAAGAAGAAAGATGGTAGTCTTCGACTTTGTATCAACTGCAGACAGTTGAACAAAGTTACCATCAAGAACAAGTATCCTCTTCTAAGGATTGATGATCTGTTTAACTAACTTTAAGGAGCTTTGTGTTTCTCTAAAATTGACTTAAGGTCAAGGTATTATCAGTTGATAATCAGAAGTAGAGATATACCCAAGACTGCTTTTCGGACAAGGTATGGCCATTATGAATTCTTGGTGATATCCTTTGGGTTGACTAGTGCCCCAACAGCCTTTATAGACTTAATGAATCAGGTATTTAGGCCATTCTTAGACCGTTTCGTGATAGTGTTTATTGATGACATCTTGGTGTATTCTAAGAGTGAGGAGGAACATGCCATGCATTTGAGGATGGTGCTTCAAACTTTGAGGGAACATCAATTGTATGTCAAATTCTCTAAGTGTAAATTTTGGTTGGATCAAGTGTCATTCTTAGGCTATGTAGTATCCAAAGATGCCATACAAGTAGATCCCAAAAAGATTGAAGCCATTACAGAGTGGCCAAGACCCACAACAGTCACATAAATAAGGAGTTTTCTAGGTTTAGCTGGCTATTATAGGAGATTTGTGAAGGATTTCTCCAATATTGATGCACTATTAACAAGGTTAACTCAGAAGAATGCTAAGTTCGTGTGGATTGATAAATGCGAAGAGCACTTTCAGATGCTTAAAGATAGGTTGACTTCAGCTCCAGTGTTGACTTTACCTTTAGAAAATAAAGGATGTGTTGTATATTATGATGCTTCCTGAGTAGAATTAGGATGTGTACTAATGCAAAATGGAAGAGTGGTTGCTTATGCTTCACATCAATTAAAGAAGCACGAGCAGAACTATCATACTCATGATTTGGAAATGGCGGCAATAGTGTTTGCATTGAAGATTTGGAGGCTTTACTTGTATGGTATAACTTGTAAAATATACACCAACCACAAGAGATTAAAGTATATTTTCCAGCAGAGAGACCTGAACTTGAGGCAGAGGAGATGGATGGAACTTCTCAAAGACTATGATTGCTCTATTCTTTACCATCCGGGTAAAGCTAATGTGGTAGCTGACGCGTTGAGTAGAAAGTCAGCAGGCAGTATTTCTCACATTAGCACTGAAAGGAGGCAAATTATTAAAGAATTGCATGAGCTGCTGATCAAGGGTTGCAATGGAAGGTAACTAAGAAATGTCTTTTAGCTCAATTCAGAGTACGATCACTGTATTTCCTATTTTAATTATGTTAACTTATAAAAACTGGATAATTTAATAATTTATTAATTCAAATTAGGCTAAATTAATTAAAATTATAATTATAATTTAAATTAAACTATATTTCCTATTTTGATTAGATTAACTTCTATTTTATATTATATAAACTAATTAAATAGTTAAAAATGCTAAAATCATGCATGATAAAAATTAATTATAGTGACCTATTTTTTAAATTTTTATAAAATATCATTTAAATTATGTGATGTTTAATTAATAAAAATAGATAAATTAATGTTAAAATAGTAAATTTAGTTCTAATTGAAATAAAATTATATTTCTTATTCTAATTAAATGAATTATTATTTGGACTAACATAAACTAAATAAAAAGTATAATTTAGAAATTTTATTGAAGTTTAATAAAAACTAGTTACTATTAATTTACTATTTAAATAATTAATTATAATCATAATTTAAGAATAGTATAAAGAATTTTTTTAAATCTAGAGAAATAATAGAATTAAAAATAATTAAATAGCTAATGTGATTACTCAAAAAAGAAAAATTAATGTTAAAAATATTAAAAATTAATTTACAACAATAAATTTTATTAAAGTTTAATTAAAATAACTATAACTAAGTTAATTTATTTTTATTATCTAATAATTAATTATAATTATAAGATAAAAAATAGTACATATAACTTTTTAAAAAAAAGTACTAAAACTAAAAATATTAAAACAAAAATACTAACAAGGTGAAATATAGTGAGCAAAAAAAGAAAAAATATTATTTAAAATATTTAAAACATTAAAAATTTAATTGATAGAAATTTTATCAAGAAAATTATTCAAATTAACTTAAATTATTTTTAATTATTTAATGATTAATTACAATAATAAATTAAAAATTTTAAATAAAATTTTGTAAAAAAGGAAAAAAAAAACTAAGTTAAAAAAATTGTAAAAAGTCATATATAATTACTAAAAAAAATATAAATATTAATGTTATAAATGTTAAAATTATGACAAAAAATAATTTATAATTACAATTATTTAAAATTTAATAAAAATAATTAAAATTAGTTGATGACTATCTAATGGCTCATTGTCTTATAATTTAAAAATAGTATATAAATTTTTTTTTAGAAAAAGAAGTGCTAAAAAGAATATTCAAAATTGATGTGTAATTACCACAAAAATAAAGAAAAATCAATGTTAAAATTGTTAAAAATACTACAAAAATTAATTTATGAAAATATAATAAAATAATGTATTTAAAATTTTATTTATATTGATTAATTTTAATTATAATTTAAAAATAATACATAAAATATTTTTAGAGGAGAAAAATATTTTAAAGTTAAAAACATTTAAATCATTAATAATTCAAATTTATTTTTTAAAAATAAATCCAATAATAGAAAGATCACATGCGAAACACGTGTTGTGTATACTATACTAGTACATATAAATGTACGAAGGGGGACGTACAAAATTAAAAAACTGTCTGTATTATTTATTATATGAAAGTCAGATATATTAGTAATTTATCAATTGAAAATAAATTAAATTTAAATTTAAATTGTGTTTCCTATTTTGATTAGGTTAACTTATTTGAACTGAATAATTTAGTAATATATTAATTGAAATTAAATTAAATTAAATTAATTTAAATTTACATTTAAATTTAAATTAAACTCTATTCCTATTTTGATTAGATTAACTTTTATTTTATATAATATAAAATAATTAAATTGTATATTCAATTATAATTTAAATAAAATTATATCTCATATTCTAATTAGATAAATTCCTACATAATTTCAAAAATTTTATTGAAGTTTAATAAATATAATAATAATAATAATAATAATAATAATAATAATAATAATAATAATAATAATAATTAATTATTATTATTATATTTAAATATTTTAAAATAAAAAATATTAAAAAATACTAAAAAATCGATTTATAGAAGGTAAGAAAAGAGGAAAAATAAAGTTAAAAATGTCAAAAAAAAAACTAAAAACTTAATGTTGTGTGAAGAATTTTATTAAAATTTATTGAAAGCTATTAAAATTAATTTAACTAATTTTGAATTTTTTGATGATTAATTATGATAATAATTTGAAAAATTATTCCTAAATTTTGTTTAAAGATAAAAATTATTAAGTTCAAAAAAATTAAAAAGTGAAATTAAAAAGTGATATATAATTACTAAAAAAAAGAGATATATTAATATTAAAATAATAAAATTATGATAAAAAATTAATTATAGTGACCAATTTTATTAAATTTTTAATAAAACTAGTTTTTCTCTCACGTGCATTGCACGTGATTAAACTATTTATTAAATATCAATTTTGATTTTAATTTTAAATTAAAAATATGTATGTAATTTTATTTTAATTTTTAATTAAAAATATATAAATTATTAGAATATAAATATAATAAATTGTTCATTGTAAATAATATATATTATTTATATGATTCATATAAAATATATGTTATATTTTAAGAGTTAATAAAAAAATTTACATATTTGTATTCATGATGGAGTTAAATATTTGAAGAAATAAAAATATAATATAATTATAAAATATAAAAATTTAATATTTTATTTGGAAGGCTAATATTATTTTATCAATAATACAACTGAAAATATAAATTTGTAATAAATATTATTCATACTGAAATAAATTAAAAATTTTAAATTAAAATATGAAGCTTATTTGATTTTTAAAAAAAAAATTCTATTTGAAATTATTTAAAATAAATTTTCTAATTAACTTACATTTACATTTTAAAAAATAATTGCATTTTCTTAGTCATTTACATTTAAATTTATTCATAAAATCTTTGACATAATTCTTTTTTTATTAATTCGGTAAATTTTTTATAATTTTATAATTTTAATTACTTTCATATGTATTAGAGATTGTGTAAAATTATATAAATTATATTAATACGAAAAATATTAACTATATTTCCACAAAAAAACATTAACTATATTCATCGATTATAATTTATTTGTAAAATGTAATACATTAT
>CATIWO010277908.1:0-13281 GCA_949673435.1 Macaranga tanarius | reverse complement strand
TTTTTAAAGAACTACCAATTTCTTTCAACCCATCAACAACAATTAAATTGATTATGTGAGTTATGCATCTAATGTGAATGTACTCACAAGTTAAAATGCTAGACTTCCAATTGCCTATTTGTTCTTTTAACCATCTAATTGTTGTGTCATTGGAACTAGCATTATCCATGGTAATAGTGAGTATTTTATCTATACCCCATTCATTCAAATATCTTTCCACCTCAAAACCAATATCTGTACCCTTAGGACTAGAAATTGGACAAAAATTAAGAATTTTTTTTATGCAATTTCCATTCATTGTCAATGAAATGGGCTGTGAGACACATATAGTTGATTCTTTGCAAGGAGGACCATGTGTCCGTAGTGAGACAAACTCTTTGATTTATACTTTTAAACAAGTTCTTTAACTTATTCCTCTCACCCAAGTAAAGATCAAAGCAATCACGTGCCATTGTAAACCTTGATGGCATTCGAAATTTAGGACAAGCTACGGACATAAAGTGTCTAAACCCCTCCCTTTTTACAAACTTAAGAGGAAGCTCATCAACAACTAACATGTAAGCTAAAGCTTTTCTTACAGCATCTTAGTCAAATTTCCAATTACTAAGACTACCCGATTGAAAATTCAGTTGTGTTTGCCTCGACTCTAAGCTATGAGGATGCTTTACACATACACTAATGTGATGTTTTAATGATGATGTACCATTTCTATTTGGGTCAGCAAAGAACTCCCTGGCACAATATTTACATTTACCGTTTTTTTCCCCTTCCTTATTTGTATATTCTATAAAATGGTCCCATACCTCAGACCTCTTTGATGTTGCTTTTCTTTTTTCCTTTGAAGTTGCAGCTGTGGTTGCTTGACTTGATGGTTGCGGTTGGGAGCTTCTATCTGCATCTTCATTTGAACTAATTGGAGGTTTATCACTTAGATTAGACATCTGGAAAAAAAAAGGCTCAAGCTGTAATTCTAAAATTCAAATAAATAATTACAATAAATAAAGAAAAAATTAGCTTAACCTACATTACAAGATGTTGTCGATGATGCCGTTGTACCTTGCAACCAATTTATGGCAATCAGTCAATGAGGACTGAGGAGAAAAAAATGGATTATAACCATTGATATTGCCATTAAATTATTTGAAAACATGATGGAGGGCTATTGTGTGTGTGTACAGTTGAATAAAATAACCACGAAATAATGAATAAGCATAAAAAGTTTAAGTGATTAATAAAAATAACCACAAAACAATGAATAAGCATACAAAGTTTAAGTGATTAATTAAATTCCCCAAAAATTCTCCACATGTATAAACATACAGAGTTCAAACAGAATATATGGATAGAGAAAAAAATAAGTACATATATAAATTAAATAAATAATAATAATAATAATAATAGAGAAGAGACATATACAGAGCAGAGATGAAGAGAGATGAAAATTCTCCACATGTATAAACATAAAGAGTTCAAGCAGCAATAGCATGCCAACGAAAATGCACGAAAAGAAAAAGAAAATCTGTTTGGGTAGTCAAAAAGTGAAGAAAAGAAAAACAACATCCCAAATCCACATCGAAGGGACTGTCAATGAAAAGAAAAAACCACATGCAACTTCAACAAAATTAGATCTAGAAAATAACAAAAAAGAATGAATAAAGGAACTCACCGGAAGCTAAGTCAACAAGGCTTAGATGAAGAAGCTTCGAAAAGAAAAGCAAAGAGAAGAAGAGGTCTCAATGATTAGGTCAAGAATTTAGGGGAAAAAATGTCGAACTGATGGTGGTGACTTATTGTGAGGAACTGTCAAGTGAGTGAAGGAGTCAAAATAGAAAAGGACTGGTGGTGGTGAGAGGCTGTTGTGTCAAGTGAGGGACTGGTGGTGAGGGACGGTCGGTGTTGAGTGGGGGAGGACTGAGGAGACAGGAGAGGGACTGAGGTCTGAAGGAGAGCAGAGCGGCATAGTAGCCTAGTAGGGAGGTGGAGTTAAAATTAGGTTAACCAAGTGTAGAATATGTGTATATATATATTAACAAAACGGTGTAGTTTTAAAGTTCGGTTAGTTCGGTCGATTCGGCCATACAAACATATAAACTGAATCGAACCGAACCAAATTTCGATTCGGTTCAAATAAATCAAAAATTATAAATAAACAGACCGAACTGAATTGGGTCGGTTCGGTTATTACGGAATGCATGCTTACCCCTATTGCAAACTGACGCCATTAATTAATAACCAAATCCAAACAATAATATATATATATATATATATATATATATATATATATATATATATATATATATATATATATATATATAAGCAATCATATTTTTTCAAAAGCCAAAACAAAAAGAAAGGCAACGGAATCATATAGCAAGACAGAGATCAAATATTGCTCTGATACCAAATGTTAGAAAATAAAGAATACATGGGTATTACCAAATGCCATATATATAATGTCAGAATTATAAAATATATGGGCATCACCAAAAACCATGTAAAAAGACTGTATGCGGAATAAAGGGAACGATATAAATACCTCCCGCCATTGCTATGTGATCTCCTGGAATATTAAGCTTGTTATTGAGCCTTTCTTTCTTTACTGGAACAAAGCTCTGCATTTTCTTGGTTTAGTCACACACCCTATGATGGTGCAGAGAATGAAAAGTGTGATAACCAAGAGACACAATGCCCTTATTTATTAAATCAATGGCCAACAGTTGTGTTTCCATCAAACACTATTAATGGGCAGTTACCACTCATAATAAAACTCTAAATATTTGGGATTATTTAATATTTGAATGTTGGACCACATCTAGACAATAGGGATAATTTCTTAAATAAATATTTATTAATAATAAATATTTACATATTAAGCCCAAAATTTTAATAAGTATCCTTTTTCATATTTTATCATGCATTCATAAAAACTTATATATTAAAATTTTAAAATTTATTATATTTTTTATAAAAAATAAAAGTGTAAAAAATACTTTTTAACTGCATAAAACACTCTATGTCATTCGTAGCTCCTCTATCTATGCCTTTATCCTCTTTTTCTCCTTTCTTAATCCTAGCTATTACCCAATCCAATAATACAATCAATGCACATCCAATTAAAAAGAAAACTAATCTTTTTTTTCCCTCTTGTTTTTGTTTTCTGCTGCTATTTAATCTTCATGACCGCTAAATGTTTTGAATAAATTTTAAATATTTTAGAGAGTATGGTCAATTACAAGAGTAATTTACACCCCTAATTTATATTTAAAAATAATTTCTATCCCTAATGGTTATTTGACATACTAACAGCAACAGCAAATATAATTTTACCAAACGGTTTTTATTTATCAGTTACCAGCTATATATCAGCTAACTGCAACAGCTATCAGCTATCAGCTGATATAACAGCTGAACCAAACAGACCCTTAGTTTTTTTTATTTTTATTTTTTTATAATTTTTTTTAGCATTACATTTATTTTAATTGAAAAGATTGAAAATATGTTACCTTTTTGTGTTTTGGATTTTTTTTATAGTATATAATTTAATTATTTTTGGAGTTTCTTAGGTTGCATGAGATTTGTATTCTATTTGTTAAAGAATTTACGTGTGGTTTGAGTTTTATTATTAAATGAGGAATTTTTAAGTGAATTAATTAATAAAACCTACATAACAATTGATAACTACACATGTTCACTGGACGGGTTTGAGCCAAGGAGTCAACATTTTTATCCAAATACAATCCATCAATAAATATAAATACCCAAACTCAACTCAATTTGACCAATAACCCATATTTTTTAATAGGTATATAATAAGTAATAAATTATAATTCATTAATTCATAAAAAAAATTAAAAAAAAAACACAAATTCATAATAAAATTAAATTAAATTTTTAATTCATGTCATTCTAAATTCATCCAACTATAAACATTATATATAGTTCAAATATATTAGTGTTTAAAATTATAAAGACAAAAAAAAAGTTCCTAAAAACAAATTGGCCCTTGCTGTCTTTTTTTTTTTTTTAATGTTACACTTTTGGTTGATATAGTTTAACTTCTAATACATATGTTTGTTTATTAGGTTGGGTCAACCTAAGAAACTATGAACAAGTCTATTGATAACTCATCAAAGAAACTAAGAAATTGAGACAAAATAGCAAAGAAATATGGCACATCAGATGACTTTAGGAGCACCAATGTTGGTGAAATGGACCAGGGTAAGAATTGTTTATCAATTAGCCAACTAATGGCAGCATCAGAATTTGTAAATTATAACAAATTTTGTTTATGTAGTTTTTAATTTAAGAAAAAAAATTTTAATGGAATTTATTGTTAATGCAAAGTTGCAAACTGTTGGGTCTGATCTTGGAATAGAATTTTATAGTGCAAGGTGGGGATACTGGAAGAGGAGGAGCATCTATATATAGGTTAGATTTTGTTTAATTTTACAAAAAAATAAAAAATAAAAAATAAAAAAAATAAATTAAGTCGATGATATCATTATTAGTTCATGGATCTGAATTGCAGAATTATTACAATGTGACTCAATTTTTTTTTTGTTTACGATGACAATTTTTTTTTTTTAACAGAACATATAATATCATTAATTACAACAAAAATTCAAAATACACAGTTTATTAAGTTGAACAGAAAAATTAACATTCCAGTCAGATGGAAAAGCAAACGAACAAACATGCTTTTACAATCTAGTCTGCCGGTTTATTCCCGATTCTTCTAATAAAACTAAAATCACAACTATCAATCATATTAAAATAACTTAAACAAGCATTAACAATAGTACAAAGTTTCCAAATAAATATTGTTTTTTGACTTAATACTACTCCACAGATTAAGAGAGTCAGTTTCAAAAACACACTTCTTTCAGCCTTTAGTCACAGCCAGTTTGATCCCTAACAACATGGCTTCAGCTTCAGCCACTAGAGGAGACAATGCCAATTACGCTTAGTAGCTGCATAAATTATCTGACCTGGGCTGTTCCTAATTATAGTTGAATACTTGCAAAATTACTATGAATATCATATGTAGCATCAACATTAACCTTAACAAATCCCTCCCCAGGAGGTTTCCATTTGCATTCCAACCTATTATTTTGTTGAATGACAACAGCTTTGAGCTTATAAGCATTATTAAAACCGTTAATAGCCCCATGCATTGCCTGAATTAGAACCTCATTTCTGTTTTTTCATATTGTAATGGGTAAACTTTTTGCTTACTTTGAGTGCATAACATCATGTCAATGCACAATGGTGAATATCATATAGGTTTTAAGTTAAAACAAAAGAGGTACGTGGCAATAATTCATTGCTCAAAATGCAATGCTACTTTTAGACTACCCAAAAGATTAGCCCCAGTTATATTTTAGTTTGTTTTGTTGCTTTTAATATCTTGCATTTTGCTAATAATCTGATTTGAGGGACATGAGTTATTTTGTTAGATGTTTCAGTCTACAGTTTGAGGATGAGATAAGGTCTGGAGCTGAGATTTTATCTATGACAAATGTTGGTACAAATAATTTGTTCATTTGATTGTTATAGTTGAATTTATCACAAAGGTGAAAGAAAATTGACGAGGAAAGTAGATAAAAAGCAACTTCAGTCTCATTAGTACAATTCAGGTTTTCTAAATGAATTATTTCTTTTTTGTATACATAGTTTCCTTCAATTTATATCAAATTTTGATCAACTTAGTGTTTTTATGATTATCATAATTTTTTAGTTGAATTTAAGTTTTTAATTTAAATAAGAAAGCATCTAGATGAAATGAATATGTTACTATATGCTTAATTACTGAAAATAGTTTCATTTTATAATTACACATTATTCTCTTTCTTTTTTTTTTTTTTTTTTTTTCCAACACAAATGTAAATTTTAATATTTTGTTAATACTAAATATATAAATTTGTTGTTTGCACAAGGTGTAGATTCATGACTAATTTTAAATTAATTCTAATAATAAAATCTGTTGTGATATTATTTGAACAAAAGTTAATAAGTAATTTTAGTCAATCATTTGATTCCACTTATTTTTCAATTGGTATATATATAGTTAAATATATGACTTGAATTTTTTAACTCATAACACCATTTGTTCAAACCCAAGTGCATTTGTGATATACTTTATGGCCAAGTGAAGGAAATTTTTGTTCAAAAGGGACTTAACTATTATTTAGGAATTAAACTCCTATTTCTTATGTTGAAGAAAAGCCTTAGTTATGTAGGATATTCTATTTCTCTATAAATAGGACTATTGTAACGCCTTATCCTTCATTAATTACCAATACACAATTATATATATCCAAAATAACTAATAATCCAAAATATTAAATTAATTCTTACTTATGAACTCGTAATACAAATCAAGAGATTTTAATTTAATAATACATTCACGTATAATGATATGAAAACCTATACAAATTTGAACCTCAATATTTAGTAACTATGCCAGTGATACACCACATCTGAATAACTTGATATCACCACTTAATCATTTACTTTCTCATATTCTTAATTGTCATCAACAATATTTTTGAGAGATATAACCATATAACCATAATTCTAGATGGCAAAAGTAATAACATCACATCAATACTATTTCATTTATTTGATACTTCTGCTAATGAAATCACCATAAAGTGAGTAACTAGATAATTCCACTGTATAATTGCAATCCTCACATTCTCCATACCGTTAGACATCATTTCTATCAATTATCAAAATATAAACAATTCTAGATGGCAGGATGATAGTTTAACAGTAATACTGAATACCATATATAATATCAAGCACTAAGGTGCTAACCATCCATCATGGTATACATACATATACATCATCAAAATATAAAGGAGAGTACTAGATGCTTAAACAATTATTACAACAGTACATAATCAATTTCCTTAGCATCTATCTCTCATGAGTCTCAGATCTCTGTCCGGTAGATGGTGGTGGTGATGATAGTAGTAGCAATACGTCCAAGCCAAAACCTTCAACTAATACATCTAGCCCCATGGTTCAAAAATAAAATCTAATAACAAGCTCTGTAGGGTGTAGAAATGGCTATAAGCAAAAAGTCAAAATATGCCTCAAGAAGACTGCATCACACCTAGGTGAGGGTGACCTGGACATCCAGCGAGGTAGCATAATAGACTCGAAAAATGGTGCAAACACTGTCTAGATGCTCCTCTCACACGGATGATACACATATATCAGCTCCGATAGGTAGGACTGTAACCTTAAAAACTAACTCAGCATCTATATCATGGCAGACTATATACCACACTAAAGTCTCCGCAATTGTTACCTCATAAACTATAGTGGCCCACTAGACTGCCATGTCGCTAGGCTATAGACTAACTAAGCTGTGAAAAATATTTTAAAACGGTGGTAAGTAATTTCGAAAGGAAATTACCTAGTGAGCAGCTAGTAAATCTTTAAATGGAAAACATTATTCGAACTGTGCTTTATCTGAAATACAATAATATTTTGAAAGCTGTTTAATACTCACAATGCACACCTTTATCAAAATAATGTCTACAAGAATAATACTTCTTTTTCACAAAAGCATTTAATAAAGGATTCCCATTACATGAGAAGTATTTAAATAATTTCATGAATAATACAAACCAAAACATAATAAAGATTATAAACTTTTTTCTCAATTGAGATTCAAGGCAATCAAATCGTTATATAAAATCTTTAACTTCTTAAAAATTCAATATTTATAAATCCAAAATAATTGGGGTCTAAATTCTCAATTTATATATGATACAGAAATCCATATAAATTTCAATAATTTCCAATTCAATACACTTGAAAGTTTTATTCCACAAATTACAAATGGTATGGAATTTCATATAAATTTTCTTAGTTATTATATTAAGATTTCATACTTTGGGTTGCTATATAATTTCTCATTTTGATTGCCATTAGAGTTGAAGATTTCATACATTGCATAATCAGCAATATCGTCATTCATATCTTTCTCAATTGATAAATTTCATACAATTATCTCATAACAGATTTATTCTCCCCATCATTCCTAGAATGAACAGCAATATACAAATAACTCTCTCTTACATCTCAACTCTTCTTTTCATGGCTCACACTAGTTAAATTATAAAATCATTCATAATAGTATCGTATGCATACATTTCAACCACAAGGATTCACTTCAAAAGCACCTCTGAATCCTTGCGCTGTCCCAAAGACAATTATAAATCGAGTGGCCAGCTCATCTTTCCCAACTCATCCCATATATATATACTTATATATATATACACATATATACTCATTTCTTAATTATTCAGAAATTAATTAATGTAAAGCTTGTATATTATTCACATTTGTTGCAAAGGTATAATTCTGTCATTTTTTATATTCTTTATCAATCATTCACTAACTTTTCACCATTAAATCAATTCAAAGTAACACTTTAGTCTCCTTATTTGAGATTTAATAATTTATGGTATTCATATATCTTTTAAGTTCTTTAGTTCAATTATTCTTAACATAAGTCAATACTTAATGATTGAACTCATTTTCTAACATCTCAATTGTTCTGATTTGTTATTCTAGGGTTTAGTTCAAGTCCACCATTCAATTAAATAAAAAATAGTCAAAATACAATGAAAATCAGGTTGTAGAGGCACCTCCTCTGCACAGGGGCGCCATCCTCGCGGTGCAGAGGCGCCAACAGTGATTACAGAGGTGCTGCCACTAACAGAGGCATGGTGCCTTCCTTGACTTGAGAAGGCATCACCTTCTTTCCTCAGAGGTGTGTGCCTCTGAGGTGAACATGTGTCACCTCTACGATGAGGCGCTGCCTACTCGGCCTCTGGTTTGAAATCAGCAGCAATCCATACTAAAAATTTGTAATTCTTATAAAAATAATCACACCAGAAGTTCATACGACAGATATAAGTTAAAGATAAACTCATAGACAACCCAAAAACCTCATAATTAAGTCTAGATCTACAATTAAAATCCAAATAATATTCAAAACTTCAAATATAGTGTTCCATCATCAAAATATGCATATAAAACTTTGTTTAAATCATCCACTCACTGATTTCTCCTGCTAATTAGTTACTGAAATTTGAAATTGATCTTCAGAGCTCCTCTTCTTCCTCTCCTTCTTCTCTTCCTCTTCTCTTTTCTTCCCTCTTCTTCTTCTTCTTCTTCTTTCTTTTTCTTCTACCACACCATACTTCTTCCTGTAGAATTCTAACAAATCTTCCTCCTCTTTACCACTTTAGTCCCTTCTATTTTTTTTCTTTCTTTCTAACTTCATCTATTTTCATTTGTTTCAATTTCATCCTAAACTTCCTTTCAAATTCATCCTTCCAAAATTATTTAAGTAAATTTAACTTTAAATCCTTATATTTTATTCTTATAAATTCTCACAACCACTTAATATTAACTCTTAATAACTTTAATTTAATACAATATAATCAACCTCTTATGTATTTATCCAAAATAATAATAATCAACTCCAATTAATACCAATTTAATATAAAAAATATTCCTTAATTATCATTAATCTAAATTAATCTGGTCTAAGGACACAGATGTTACAATTCTCCCCTACTATAAGAAATTTCATTCTTGAAATTTGTACAAATATAAACTAATTACACAAGTCCTGGGTATCTGTGTCTCGTGTCCTCTTTTCGCTCCCATGTAGCTTCTTCTTGAGAGTGATTCTTCCATAATACTTTGACTAAAAGTATAATTTTATTTCTCAATACTTTTTGTTCTCTAGCCAAAATTGCTATAGGTGCTTCTTCATAACTTAAATTTTCTCTTAATTTTACAGGTTGCTCTTTCAAAATATGAGTGGGGTCACTTCTATATCTCCTTAATATAGATACGTGAAACACGTTATGTACTCCCTCAAGAGTTGGGGATAAGGCTAACCGATAGGCCACTGGCCCAATTCGTTCAATAATCTCATATGGTCCTATAAATCTAGGACTCAACTTTTCTCATTTCCCAAACCTTATCACCCCTTTCTATGGAGATATTTTCAAAAATATCTTATCACCCACCTTAAATTCAATATTAGTTCTCTTAAGATTAGCATAACTCTTCTGCCTATCCTGAGTTGTCTTGAGATTGGTTCTAACTATCTGAAGATTATTCGTAATAATTTGAACCAATTCAGGACCTAATAACTTTCTTTCCCCGACTTCATCCTAACAAATAAGAGTTCTACATCTTCTACCATATAAAGCCTCAAATGGTGCCATATTCAAACTACTTTGATAACTATTATTGTACGCAAACTCCATTAATGGCACTTGTTTATCCCAGTTCCCACTAAAATCTAAAGAACTGGCTCTTAACATATCTTCTAGCATTTGAATAGTCCTCTTAGATTGTCCATCAGTCTGAGGATGAAATACAGTACTAAATCTTAATCTAGTACCTAGTGCTTCTTGCAAACTTGGCCAGAATCTTGAAGTAAATCTCGGATCACGATCTGATACAATAGACATTGGCATTTCGTGCAACCTTATTATTTCTTTAATGTACAACTCTGCCAACTTATTCAAACTATAAGTTATCTTAATCGGTAGAAAATGAGCAAATTTTATTAATTTGTATACAATCACCCATACTGCATCATTTTCTTATTGTGTTCTCGATAATCCTACCACAAAATCCATGGTTATATGCTCGCACTTCTATTCTGGTATTGGCAATGATTACAACAAACCAACCAGGTGTCTATGTTCAACTTTAACTTATCGACAAGTCAAGCACTTGGAAACATATTCTGCGATATCCTTCTTCATTCCCTTCCACTAATAATTCTCTTTAAATTTTGATACATCTTGGTAATTTCCGGATGCATCACATATGCAGAACAACGCACTTTTTCCATTATTTCTCTTCTCAATTCTTCTTTATTTGGCACATAAATTTTATTTCCCATCCTTGTCACTCCTTGTTCATCACAACTCAAATCTTTATTCTTCCCACTTTTTATATATTCAATCCATTTCAGCACTTCATCATCAGCTCTCTAGGCTTGAGTAATCCTTTCCATCAATAATGGTCTCACCTTCAAAGTGGCTAATATGCATTCAGGTGCATCTACACCAAGCTCAATGTTTAGTTTCCTAAGTTCAACCAACATGGGCATCCTAATAGCATGAATGTAATGCAGACTACCAGTTGATTTCCAACTAAGAGCATCTGCCACTACATTAGCTTTACCTGGGTGGTACTCAATTGTAAAATCATAGTCCTTCAGCAACTCCACCCATCTCATTTGCCTTAGATTCAGGTCTTTCTGACTGAGGATATATTTGAGACTCTTATGATCAGTGAAAATTTAGCATATTTCCCCATAAAGATAATGTCTCCATATCTTTAGGGCAAAAATCACCGCCATCAATTTTAAATCATACGTGGGATAGTTTTGCTCGTGAGGTCTCAGCTGTCTGGATGCATAAGCAACAACATTGCCTTTCTATATTAACATACAACCTAACTTTTATCTTGAAGTATCACTATATACTATAAATCTACCACCCTCTACAGGAAGAGTCAAAACAGGAGCAGTAGTCAACTTCTCCTTCAGAATTTCAAAACTCTGCTAACATTCAGGAGTATAAATATATCTTACATTCTTTCTTAATAACTTAGTCATAGGTGACGCGATTATTGAGAAATCTCAAACAAACCTCCTATAATATCCTGCCAGCCCCAATAAACTTGTAACTTCTGTCAGACTCCTAGGTGGTTCCTAATTCACTATGGTAGCAATTTTATTCGGGTCCACATACACTCCTTTAGCAAATATCATATGACCCAAGAAAATCACCTTATCTAGCCAAAATTCACACTTGCTAAATTTGGCATAAAGCTATTTATCTCTCAAAGTACTCAACATAATCCTTTAGTGCTCTTCATGTTCCATCGCTGACTTGGAATACACCAAAATATCATCAATAAATATAATTACAAACCTATCTAAGTAAGGTTTGAAAACTTTATTCATCAAATTCATGAATGCTGCAGGTGCATTCGTAAGTCTAAATGGTATCACTAAGAATTCGTAGTATCCGTATCTCATTCTAAAAGCAGTCTTAGGGACATCTAACTTTTTAATCCTCAATTGGTGGTACCCGGACCTCAAATTAATTTTAGAAAATATTGTAGCTCCCTGAAGTTGATCAAACAAATCTTATATCCTCAGCAATGGTTACTTATTTCTAACAGTGACCTTATTTAGTTGTATGTAGTCTATACATAATCTTATGGACCCCTCTTTCTTTTTGACAAATAACACTGGTGCTTCCTATAGAGAAATACGCAGTCTAATGAAATCTCTATCTAAAAGCTCTTGCAATTGAACTTTTAATTTCTTCAATTCGACTGGAGCCATCCTATATAGAGCTTGAGATATGGGTGATGTACCCGGTAACAACTCGATCTCAAACTCAATCTCTCTTTCAGGGGGTAATCCCAGTAACTTCTTTGGAAATACATCCTCAAATTGATTAACTATAGGTACTTCCTTCAGTCTTTTTCCTTCCTTATTTTTATCTACTACAAAAGTCAAATATGCATCATATCCCTTCTTAAGATATTTCATATTTGTCATACCTGAAACTATCTTAGTTGGAGTTTTACTATTATCTTCCACAAAACACACTTTTCTACCATTTTTTTTTCAAATGTCACCTTCCTCTCAAAGCAATCAACAGTGGCCTTATAGCGACTTAACTCATCCATATCTAAAATAACATCAAAATCGCTCAGTGGTAAGGGCATAAAATCTCATTCTAACTCTCCTATTTTCACTGACACATTACTAATAATCTTATCACAAATCGCACTCACTCCCATAAGCATGCTAACCAAAATAGGTTCATCTCTATCAGATAATTCTAACTTATTATGCAAGATAAAAGTAGATGACATAAAGAAGAATGTTGCACTAGGGTCAATCAACAAATAAGCTAATTTATCACAAATTAGAGTCGTACCCTTTATCATATCCGGTGCATTCTCTGCCTCCTTCTCTGTCACTACATAAATCCTTGCTTGTTAAATATTTCCTGCTGTATTAGTTTATCCCGTAGGCCTCTCCTGAGCTTGTGGAGCCTTACTTGTAACGTTCGTCATTTTGGAACTCCTGTTCATGCATAATAATTTTTATCACATGTGGCATAGAGTTATGAGTTGCATATATGTGGGACATATGCATTTTGGTAGAGAGAGGTGTGAGTGAAAGATAAGTTTAGACCTTTT
>CATIWO010277883.1:0-13141 GCA_949673435.1 Macaranga tanarius | reverse complement strand
GCGTCGGCTATGCATACGTGTACCCGGCCCTTGGCAACGACTATACACGGTGTATCCGGCCCCTGGTAACAGTTATACACATCCGCTAGCTTTATCTTACGAAGTATCATGTGCATCCGGTCCCAGGCATCAGTTATGCACATCTACCAATATAGACATATATCTCTGTACAATATTATGTGTATTCAGCCCCCAACGTTGAATATACACCTCTACAAATCTTCCATGTCCTCGATAAGAAATCTCAATTCTTAGGGTTATATTCAATTAAAATTACATCACTTTCTTTTAGGAGTTTTCAAGTATTCTAACATCATTGGTACCTCATTGTGCCTCTCGTATAAAACATCATTCTTAAACTCCCTATTTCTCCTATTGGATTCCGCTGAAGTAACTCAATTTTTAGTCTCTATATTGGATACTTGAACATCATCCCTATTGACTAAAACATCGAATATTATAATGTCTCCATTTAACTTTCCATCTCTAGGTTTGACCTTTCTTTACCAAAAAGGAAGAAGGTTAGATATATATATATTTTTACTTAATCTCTCATCATTCCTTTTCTTTAGGATTGAAATCTTAGTTCCACTTAATTATATTTGATACTTTACTTTAATCATCATTTCCTTATTGTATTATCTTTCCGGCCTCATTGTTAACGTACATACTTTAGTCTCTACTCGGAGACTTCAAAATTTCCATAATTCTTTATTCTACTTCTTAAGTTAATAAGTCCTCCCTAAGAAGGAGTAAGTTCGTATACACCTATATGGTAGGACATGTATTTGGCCCTAGGCTTCGACTATACACAACTACCCAATTATGCCATGCACACTTACAACTATAATTTCAACTAAAACTTTGAAGCCCCAAACGGAGGCCAAAATGGTTAAATTTGAACATCAAAACGGGGTTCGTCAGGTTCTCCTAATAAAGGGCATATAGCTCTTTGAGTTAGCTTCAATTTGATATGTTACGGGTCCCGTGGCTCATCCGATGCCGAAAGTTAGGTCCTTCTTAAGCAACACTGCGCGTCTCGACCATCCAATTTCGACTGTTCATCAATATATCCAACTTTGAAGATTTAAACTTGTTTTTTGACATTTCAAATGTTCTGAAATGTTAATCTATCGTTTGGTTCACTGTTATAACAATTGGGACCGCAAACAGTCAAATCGGACATGTTTTAGGTCGCGGAGGCGTAGGCTCTGCGCGAGGGCGACGACTTCGCGCACAGAGGCACCGACTATGCTCACGGAGGTGCCGACCACGCGTGTAGAGGCACCGACCACGCGTGCAGATGCGTCGACCACGCATGCAGAGGCGCCGACTTCCCTCCAAAGGCACCGGCTTCGTCATGGAGGTGCCACTCAACCTAGCGGAGGCGCTGCCCGCCAGGCGCGGAGGTGTCGCCTCAACGTAGAGGCGCCATCTTCGCACTGTCTGGGTCGACAGCAGTAGCAAATTTCAATAAAATTTGATTTTTCCAATACCCATATGTTCAGAATTGACACTAACAACAATCTTAAACATATACACAACACGTATACATCATAAATAATTTTAGATCTAACATTAAACATCAATTCATATACTTAAAAATTCAAATTTGAATTCACAAATTTAAAACCAAAAACTCAAGTTAAAGGTGTCACTCACAATTTTCTCCAGCAGAAATTTATTCTTCTTGTTGAATCCGAATTCCTCAAGCTTCAGACCACCTCTTTCTCTTCTTTTTTCTCTTTTTCCCCTTTTCTTTCTTTTCTTTCTCTTCCTTTCTCTTTTCTTTCTTTTCTTTTCTCTCTCTTTCTTTCTTTTTTTTCTTCTTTCTTTCTAACTTATTTGCTTCCTTTTGTTACACTTTAATCCTTTCTTTCTTTCTAATTTCATCCTTCAAAACCTTACTCAATTAACTTCAATTAATATTTATTTATATTAAATAAATATTCTTTAATTATCATTGCTTCGAAATAATCCGATTCAAGGACACGGATGTTACATCTTCTGTTTGAGATAACAGAATAGGACTAACAAGTAACACTTTAAGCACTCTGAGGACTTAATTAAAAAAAAAAAATTTTTTAGGACTTGATTAAAATTTTTTAAAACTTATAGGACTTGTGGAGTCATTATCCCAAATAATTTTTCATTAGTTAACTCTCAAAATCAATTTTTTTTTTTTATATTTCAGTCCTAAAACTATAAAAAATTGCCATTTTTAACATTCTAAATAAATAATATTTTTATTTATATATTTATAACTTATTCTATAATTTAACTTTTATAATAACTATATAACTCACTATAATAATTTCAAGAAAATTTAAAATTGAAAAATATTTTCTTAAATTATTATTTTATTAACAATTACAAATAAAATTAATTAAGTATTTTTAATTATTTGTAAATATAATGTAATTAATATATCTTAACTGAATAAATATTTTAATACTTGGATAAACTAAATTAGTTCTGTCAACATTATAATTTGTGTTAGATTTTAGCTAGACCCTTCAAGCACTCAAGAATAAACCAACCCTATCCTATACAGAACTATTATTGTTATTATTATACTCATAAATAGAGGTGACTACGGCTAGATTCATTTTGGAGAATACAATTCTCTAAAATTGCTCTAAAATATAAAGATTTAAAAAGTAAAGTTCCGAAATTACTCCAAGATTTTAATTTGGAGATTAAAAATTTCAGTTCAATTCGATTCAGAAATTGATTCTTTTCCGAATTAAAATTTTTGGTTATATTCGGTTAAGAATTCGGTTTCTTTTCTGAATTAAAAAAAAATATAATTCAAATCAAACATATTAAACTACAAACCAATTTAATCTAATTATAAAATTAGATGATTTTTTTATAATTTTCTTTATTATAATTTTTTACTATAAAAATTTTATCAAAATATTTACAATACACTCTTAATATATCATGCAATTATTATATTTTTCTATGAAAAATTTATATAAATAATACATATCATAAAATAATAATAACAACACCAAAGCTATTATTAAAGTATATTACATTATAATTTTATTATTGATAATGAATTTAAATTTTTTAACATAAAGTATTGTATAATATTTTGAAATGCTATTTACTAATTTAATATTTATTTTTTATGATTTAAAATAATTTGATTGATGAGTGAAATTTTTTATTTCAAATAATTAAAATGATATTTATTATTTTAAATTATATGTTAAATTAATAGGTCCAATATTAATAATTTGAATATAATTATTGAAAAAAATTTAATATATATACACACAAAATTCTAATTCTATTAAATTATCGGTTCTAGTTTTAGTTTTTTAGTTTGGTACAATTTAGAGCGGCTTATAATAAATCTTGATTTGAAAAATTAAAAATCTCTGGATCCGTCCAATGAAAATTTTCAAGAAAATTTGATTCAGAAAAAGTCAACAAAAATTTTCATTCTAGAAATTTTCAGTTGAGTTTTTTTGAAACAATTTGGGCTCTCCAACACCATGCTGACCCGTCCACAAAGAAGGAAAATTTGATGAATTGGGCCACTCAAAACTTAAATCTCATTCATTTTAAATTCATATATATATGAACATATATGAATATGAGTATGAATTCAAATGAATTGGGCACAAGAGAATTGATCGAATATATGTAGCAGTCATGATGCAGTATAAAATATTTGTAGCACATAAACAAAGTGGGTGATAGGTAGAGGCAAATCATCTTTTCTTTCGCTTTCCCCCTTGGTTGCCTGCATATTGGTAGTGTTTCTTTCAGACAAAAGCTGCCCATAATCACATGGTTTTCCAAAAGTCAATCATTTATCGGGTGTTGCACTTGCCCTCCATTCCTTCTGCAAGATTATATATTGAAAAATAATAATAAAAAAAGAACTAATTTTTGTTGTTTAATCTAGCTTGAAGCTTGGGTAGACATTAGTTTTTGGAGGTCAATTTTGTGGTTGGTCCAAAACCCCAAAGTGGCAAAGAGGGTCCTAAACAAAATTGTCTCTTATGCTTAACTAAGGAATGTTTCATTTGCAAATGCAATCTGGCACTTATGTACACATCACTAGGAGAGAATCCAATGCAACTACACAACAAGTTGAGGCCATTACATTTTTGCAAATAAAGAAATTCAAAGCTCAATAAGCATATTAAAATATAACCAAACATTATTAGCAACGAGCTCAGCCACCATTGATTATGCTAATTAAATAACAATAACCCCATTGTACCATTTAAAGTTTTAAAGCATTATTTGGTTTAAAAACCTCAAATGCAATGTCAATAAAGATAGAGATAAAAAATGAAAAGCATTTAAAATTAAATTAATTATAGTATGATCGATAAAATATCCGTGTTGTAAAATAGAAATAATTAATCACACATTTATCATTCAAAAATTTCCAATGCAATCTCAATATAATTTTCATGCTCATGATATTCAACATTATGGTGATCATATTGCATTGGTCACATAAAATTGAACTTTAAAGCCCCACTAGAAAAAGAAGAATAAGAATGAAATGAACAACAAAGAAACCATATTTCACTTCCAACAATAAATCCAATACATGAGTACTGAGACCACCAACCAAGAATCAAGATTCACTAGTGCTTGCTTGTGACTTATGTTGTTTATCTTGTTCTTGCACTTGTTCATGCTCTTCTTCTTTGCTTTCTTCTTGTCCATCCTCAACTGGTTCTGCTACTGGAATATCTGCGGGTCGGGTTGGAGGTGGGTCGATCCGACCATCAAGACAAGAAGAGCATTTGGTCTCTACCCAACCTTCAATATCATATTCCCCATGACCCATGATCCTACGACCTGAACAGAGACGACCGATCATGCCGGCTATAACTCCAAGAATAATGATCACTGCAAGAACTGCTATGACGGGTCCAACTGATCCATGACCCGTGTGGGCTGTGTAGGCTTGCTGGTTGATTTCCATTGGTGGTGGCGGTGGCGGTTGTTGCTCTAGTGGTGTAGACATTCAGAAACAAGTTATAAGGCTAGTTTTAAGGAGGGGTTTTTGGAGGGTTTTAGAATCTTGGGTTTAGTTTTTTCTGTTTGTTTAGATAGAAAATAATGGAAACTGAAAATGGGTTTATTAGAGAAGTATATAAGTTTGGTAGTAAAGCTTGATACTTAAATGCAAGCAAGATTTTTTTTTTTCCTGTGGTTTTAGCAAGAAAAGGAAAAGGAAAAAAGAAAAAGAAGGTTTTGTGTTGATAAGCTTTAGCTGAGACTACCAGCTAGTATAGTTTTTTTTTTTAAATTTTATTTTACATTTTTTTTTTGTGTGTTCAAGAACTTTTGGAGGTGGAAGAGGTTGTGAATGATTGTAATCACTGTAAGCGGTGGAAAAAAGTAGGAGGAAAAGTTTGGGCAAGTGTTTCTTTTGGAGAGGGAGGAGGAATGTGAATGTTTTGAGTAAATACCAAAACCCAATAAAAACCCTTTTCACATATATATGGGGAAGAGATTTGTTCTGAGGGCATTTTCTTAGGCAATTGGCATGGTTCTTTAAAGTAAAATAAGCCAAAAATGGTCTTGAAGATATAGGTTCTGATATTTTGATGTGGTTTTGAGCGTGAAAATTAGAAAAATGATAAGTAGTTTGACAATATTTTCACTGTCTTTCTTAGTTTGCTTGACCATATTTCTAAAGCAGTGTTGTTATATATAGGTGGAGTGTTCAAGACATGTAAAACCAATATAAACTAAAATAATCAGCATATAATCACATTGAAAGTGATGTTGCATATGAGAGATATTTGCTGTTTTTACAGTCATATTCGGGTTAAACTCTTGATAGTTTTTTTTTTTTTTAAAAAAAAGTGATGTTGCAGAAGTTTAAACTCATTTACCAATTGTATTGCAAAGAAATTGCTGAAAAAAAAGTTATTAGGATTAAATATTACATTCTTAAATTTTCCACACAAAATGCTGCATGGCATCACTTATAGTCTTATACAACATTTTTAATTCTCTTTATCGGTGTAAACGAGTCGAGCCGAACTAAATTTTGGTTAGTTCGGATTTAGTTCGTTTATAATCGAGCCAAACTTGAATTGAATTTACTATGTCACTTAGTATTCACAAACTGTTCGCGAGCTTAAACGAGTCTAAAGAAATTTAGAAAAATACAGACTATAAATTAAAATTATACATAAAAAATTAAAATAAATTATAACATATTTAATGAAAATTATGATTATATTCTAATAATATATTTGTTAAATATTTTTTACAATAATATATATATATATATATATATATATATATATATATATATTAAAATTACAAAGCAGCTCTCGAGTTTTTATTCAAACTTGTTCATGAGCTTTCACGAGCCCAACTTTGAGTTGTTTAAATTCGGCTCATTTATTAAACGAGTTTCAATATACGAGCTCGAACGAAGTTTTATCGACTCAAGCTCCGAATAACTCGCGAGCAACTTGACTACTTTACAATCCTAATTCTCCTCTAATTTTTTTTTTTTTTTTTTTTTTTTTGTCAAGAATCTAAATTAAATTATAAATGAAATTCACACATTTTAAAAGAACACTGATATACATATGCTAATATTTTTCAAAATGTTCGTAATTGTCTTTAAAACTATAAAGAATTATACTTAGTTAAAGAATTTTGACTTATTGATGTTAGATTTGTAAAAAAATCTCGATTTTGAACATCAGTCTGAGATTATATATTCCTGATATACAGGATATGCTCTTGCTCAGCATAAAAAGAAGTATAGTCTCATAACTATAATGTTTTTCTTCCTCTTCTTCTTTTTGTTTCTTTTACCTTTTTATTTATTTATTTATTTTGAGAAATAAACTTTCAATGCACTAAGCTGTATAGCAGATGAGCCAATTAATCATCATTTTTTTTTTATCATTATTCATTCTTGAAGTTGTGCCCTCTTGTTATTAGTTAGATAGGTTCACTTTTCATTAGAGGTCAAAAAGCCGTACACTTTCTTTATTTTTTCTATGTTAAATCTTGAAATCTATAAATTATATCCAAACTTTAGGCCAATTGGTCCACATTTCTTTTCTCTACCTTTTATCATTTTTTCTTCCTCAAATAATGCTTGATGAAGTCTGCTACTGTCTGTGATATCTAGCTGTCTGCATTCACTTACCTAAGTACTGATAATTTTGCTTTTGAACTGGCAAGCTTGGCTATAGTCAATTGATGTCACTAGCTAAAAATCAAATTTCATGTTTAGAAGTAAATAAGGTACTTATTCTGATCCCAATGAGGCATAGATCAATTGGTCTAGGCAGAGGCACTGTAATTTTAAAGGTCTCAGGTTCAAATCCTAAAAATTATAAGTATTGCACTTTTGTACTTGCCTCTCCCCATATATATATATATATATATATATTATTTGTTATATTTATCATAGTTGTAATAGATAGTTATAGTTGATGATAGTTGTTATAGTTGTAGTTTTACCACCAAGTCATTCTCGAGACGACCAAGCCAAGAAAAAAAAAAAAGTACTTATTCTGATCTTTATAAGGATTAGCATGCCATTAATTATGAACATAAACACGATTAAAATTGAATAAAACTAGTTGTTACTATAGTTTTTGCAACAGTTGAAATAAGTACCAGCGGTACGCTAGTACATTTCAAATCCAACTACAAAAAAGAACAAGTTAAAGAAAAATGATGATTACCTACCAATGCCATGGTGTCAGGAATGGACAGGATAGCCAATAAGACTTAAACCATCTGGTCTAAGGGTAACTCTAACGCTGAACGCAATTCAGCAAATTGGCGCAAGATTTGGTGTTTTTATGGTCCCACCCGACACCAAGATTTACACTAATTTGATGTGTGTGAACAGTGCAACATACACATAGAATACTATTTATTATTATCACTTTTTGTATAATTACAAAATAAATCATATATTTTTACATTAAAAATATTTTAGACCAATTTTTCATTTATATTATTTCATTTCATTTTTCATGTTAATTATTTTGTTTATTTTTTTAATTAAAGAATATAAAATTATTTGAATGTATTATTATTTATATTTTCAAAATTAATAATTTATGCATACTAATTACATATATTATTAATTATATGTACATAATATATTCATATATAAAATAACATTATTAAATATAAAATAACATTACATGAATATTTAAAACATTATCAAATATTGCAGAGAATATGTACAAAATAAAAAGTTTGGGTATAATTTATAAAGATAAAAAAGTAATAAAGTAATAAAAATAAGATATATAAAAGAATATACATAAATATTTTTTTTAGTGTGGAAATTGATCTTATGGGTTGAAAATCAAATTACTATAGATACATTGCAAAACTTACATTATTTTGATTTTTTAGATTGGAGATGACCTAAGACAACCCTTGCAGCTTCACTAAACTTTAATATTAAATTATCATAGTAAGAGATTTAGGAGAGATCCAATTATAAGGTGTCCTACACCTTAATAGAACCCACTAATTTCGTGTTCCATTCTTGTAAGTTATAGGATATTTTTTCTTTCACTTATACTAACAATTAATCGTCATAACTCTATAAAGTACTAACAAGTGGCACTGTCAATAATAATAATAATAATAAACAACTAATTTTTTTTGACAGCCAACGTTCGTACCGGGACTCAAGCCTCAAGGCTCCAAGTTTGATTTTCATTGTCCGTGGAGGTGTAAACGAGCCGAGGTGAGCTGAGCTTTAATTAACTTAGGTTTAGTTCATTTATAAATGAATCGAGTTTATTAGACAGTTAAGTGTTCGCGAGCTGTTCACGAGCTTAAACGAGCCTAAATAAGCTAAAAAAATATCTAAAAATACAATATATAAATTTAAATTATTCATTAAAATAATTTAAAATAAATTATTTACTAAATAATTTATTATAAAATTATAATTTTTTGTAATAATATATTTTAAAAATATTTAAATGAATAAAAATTTATATATTATATTTCTAAAATTAAATTATTAATACATTAAAATTACACTCGCGAGCTCTTATTTGAACTTATTCACGAGCTTTCACGAGTCGAGCTTTGCATAGTTTGAGCTCGCCTCGTTTATTAAAATAGATCGAACGAGCTTTTAACGAGTCGAAGCGGCTCGGCTCAGTTACACCCCTAATTGTCTGCAAGCTATTTTACTCTTTTCTTTTTTTATACTTATGTGACAAGTTTTTATCATCAAAAATTAAGTTTATGGTTTTTATAATATCATAAAAAAAGTTCATACAAAAATTTTTTTTTTGGAAGTTTAGAAAAATACTAATAATTAATAATCATGATTTTTATAGAAAAAAATAATTAATATGATATTTAGTATCAGGAAAAAAGTAATTTTAATATCCGAATACCATTATTAATTTATAAAATTTTTTATATAATTTAAAAGGTGAGAATTGCAACTAATTATTTGTCATCCCTAGGGGTGGCCACGGTTCATGAACCGGCCGGTTCTGGTTCAGAACCGCCGGTTCATGGTTCGATCTAAGATGGAACCGAATCAGAACCGGTTTAACTCCGGTTCTGGTTCACAATTTTGGTTTTTATGTATTGTGTTCAGAACCGGCCGGTTCATGGTTCGATCTAAGATGGAACCGAATCAGAACCGGTTTAACTCCGGTTCTGGTTCACAATTTTGGTTTTTATGTATTGTAAACAAGTTGTATTATTTTAGAAAATAAAATATACCACGAGTAAGAGAAAATTATATAAAATTTTATAAAGAGTTGTAATTTACATTTTTTAAATTTTTGACATAATTTATTTTTTTTTCATAAAATGAATCAGAACCGGCCGGTTTCAAACCGGAACCGCCGGTTCATGGTTCCAAAATGGTGAAACTGGTCCTGAACCAGTCCCACCCTCGGTTCAGAGCCGGTTTAACTCGGTTCCAAATTTGACCGGTTCCGGTTCCGGGCCGAAACCGGCCGGTGGCCACCCCTAGTCATCCCTCGTCACTGTTAAAAAAAAAAAATGTGACATCCACTAGAAAAAGGAATGGACTAGATAGAGATCAACAAGACTCTGCATGATAAAGAATCTAAACTGAAATCATAGAAGAATAAGCGTGTGAGGATGATGATGGTGATTATGATAGTTGACGATGGTCTACAATAATTTGGACAGATACAACATGGGATTTTAGAGAAAGCTCAAATGGGTCGTATAAAAGTTTAATCAGTCAGGCATCTATCAGCTTTTAGTTTTTAATATCTTTTTCGGAATCTAAGCACTCCTTGTCGGCTTCTTTTTTGAATCTATGTACATTTTGTTTTGTTCCTCTTTAATTCCTACTTAATTAAACTCTTCTTAATCCAAAGTCGTACCTTGAAGCTAAGAATTTTGGCTCAAATGTAACAATGTTCCTAAATCCTAAGTGCATGCTGGTCTCAAAATCCTCTAGTCAGGTCAAATCATATATTTTAAATTTGTCTCATCGCTTATAATTATGATTAAATATTATGTCATATATTGTTAGATTGAAAAAAGTATTAATGATGAAAACGCTTTGTTGGACTGATATTGATGTTAAAAGATAAAAACTAAAAAAACAAATTGAATTAGATATTTATTAGTGCTAGCCTAACAAATATATATTGGGTTTTATGTGTAAGAAAAATTATAAAATATTCATTAGCTAATTACTTTAGTTGGAACCTCAAATTAATAAAACTATATAAGTTTCAATAAAGAAAATTACATATGCCTTGCTTGTTCAAAGAAAAAGAAAAAGAAAAACTAGTTTACAGACCCACATTTCTTTCTAATCTGCCCTTTTTTTCCTGTTAGTACACCAATATTACCCATCTTCACCATTGATGTAGCAAAATCACTAGAGAAAAGATCTGGGTATGTGCTATAGGAATTAACAAGTGCAGCTGCTATTGAATCTGTCATTAGAGCTAGATCAGATTCAAGAAGGGCAGTGTTGCTCATGATATTGGTAAAATATGAATTGTCAAATCTGTAACTAGTTGCTGAGTCAAGAGGAGCAAGCTTAGTGTTTGATGTATTTTTGTTAGGACATATAATTTGCAAGTTTCTCAGTGCTGAAGAATCAAGTCCAGGATCAGGTTTGCCAGAGCCTTTGAAGTCATATAACCTGTTCTTGAAGGTGAAGCATTGAGCATAACCTATGGTATGTGCTCCTGTAACAGACAAAAAGAAACACTGCTAATGCGACAATAATGAAGGAACAAAAAAAAAAAAAAAAACTGATGGTGGTGAAGAACATGAAAGAACCTGACAGGACTACAACATCTTTTAAGTCAAGGCCTTGTGATGTGAATTTGGCAGTGATGTTTTCTAGTGACTCAAATGGTGCAAACAAGTTTTCATTAGCTGCCTTCTGACTCGCAGTTAAGCCATCTCTCCTGCCTAATGGCACGGACCAATAAGGCCCTCCAGACTGAACCACAAAAACCACAATAATTAAGAGTTTACACAATCAACAAATTGAAGATCATCAGTTGCAGAGTTTTAAAGTGCCAATTACCAGCGAAACAGCTTCTCGTGCTGCAAGTGTTAATATATCAGCACATGAAACAGTTAAAGGGCAAGCACTTTCAACATCCTCTTTGATGCTGTCAATGACTTCAAATCCTCTAGCAGAGTTGCGGTTTTGTAGAGCATTCTTTTCCCCCTGGAAGTTCTTCGTGTCATCAAGAAGTATTGATCCATCGCAACCCTGCACCAAAGAGAGCACACACACACTTATTTTAAGAGTCAAGCTATGATATCAAACAACTTCAAACAGAACACTAATTCTGTCCCACCAGCCATGTATTTAGCTGGCGAAAGCTAAGAGTATAAGGACTCGAGTTCGAGTTTTTTTGAGTCTGACGGGGAATTTTCCTCGGCAGGCCCTACTCGAAAAGCTCAAAAAAGTTTCTTTTATCTTTTTAACTTTATAATTAGTTTCATGTTTCCATCTACATATGTACATCATGGCCTCTGGGGGGACCATAAGAGGAATTATTACATGGACAAAACAATCATGGTAGTGGAGGCGAAGGACGGATGCGGCCATCCTGGGATCATTCCTCAAAGCTGCCCAAACACCATCCTTAACAATCATTTGCAAACGGGGGCATGACTCACTATAGAAATCATAGTCAAGTTCCTGGCCATGAGCAGAAGAGAAAGTAGTGACTAGGGAAGTCAAAGACACGATTAAATAGAAAGGAATGGTGGAGCATGGAAATAGTTTACGAGCCATTTGCTTCTGAATTATGAGAACTAAAACTAGTTCTGTGATGCTGTACTTACTGGGGTCTTGTGGTGATTTATATGCTTAAGCAGCATAAGATCAAAGCAAGTTGATAGGTTAATCTTAGAAAGTGGCAGACACAACCCACTATCACTGTTATAAGCCCAATGGCCACGACCAAAGTAAATAAAATTTTTGTTTTTTTTGAACGTGGAAGTAAATAAAATTGGTATCAGGTATTATTGGAATTATTTCCATCACATCATTTTCTTTTCCTTCTAATCAAACTTTGTGAGCCAATGAGGTCCAAATCATTCGGTCTAGATAAGTTGAGGTTTTTGATTCAATCCTGCAGGATTAAGGATTTATTTTTAATTTATCACTATAAGAAGAATTCACAAATAAATATAAATATATAGAGTTAATAAAATGAGATATATAGTTAATAATATAATGTCATTGCAACAAGGTACGTGTTAGTGATGTGCCCTAGGCCTATAGTATTATGACCACTTTGTGACTTTGTCTATTTTGCATTATTATAATAAAGAGGCATTTTATCAAATTGACTCTATTGAATTCCATGAATGTTTAACTCTATTTAAGATCATCAAGTGTGTGACTTGATAGTAGAACTCTTAAATGGTAAATGAGTTATATTCTAAATCATCCCTAGTCGATTATTATTGTGGGAGAATAATGAATAAAGACTAGTATGAGGTTGACTGATGATCGTGTTTTACTGATCATGTATGCGAGATACAAAGTCAAGTCATAGGTACATAGGATGTACTGGATTGACCCACTATGAGAATACTACATGGATAATTGTCATAAGCTATTCTCATTACAATGATGTTATAGTAGTCCTCAGAC
>CATIWO010277850.1:0-10178 GCA_949673435.1 Macaranga tanarius | reverse complement strand
GGGATCTTGTAATGAAGGGACATTTAGTGCACGGTAATTGTGTTCTATGGTTCTTGTGGATCTACATAAAGCATTAATTTCTAATTGGGTAGTCGTGATATCTATGTTAGGGGTCACTCACGACTTATGGGAACTAAATGTGATTAATTGGGATTTTCACATTTAGTCTGGAAAGGTGTTTCCATGATATTAAGTGTTAATATTACTTCCCATTGCCATTTAGACTTGAACCTAGTAAGTCACACACATAAAGGTTGTACTTGTGAAGACTAATATTAATTTGATTATTAATTAAAGAGTTTAATTAATTAATTAAATTAATTGAATTGTTTTTACGCGTATGCGGGGATCTAGCTTATCCCAAAATCTAAATTCAAAGATTGGGACATGATAACAATTGAATAAATATTAATTTAGACTTGATTTAATATATGATATTAAGTTCAAGGACTAAATTAATATATGCCTTCTAATGATTTTCAATATAGCCCGTGAGATGGACCTAGCTTATTGAAATTATGGACTTGAACTTGGACTTTATTTAAAGAGTTTAAATAAGCCCACATATTCAGTATGGCCCATGAGATGGACCTAGCTTATTGAAATTATGGACTTGAGCTTGGGCTTTATTTAAAGAGTTTAAATAAGCCCACATATTCAATATGGCCCATGAGATGTAGCTAGCTCATTTATAAATAGACTTGTGCATGGACTTCATTCAAAAGAGTTTTAAATGAGCCCATTTGTTGGATAGGTATGGGTGGGTCTTCTCTAAGTGTATAGAGAAGCCCATGAGCCCATAGCCTTAGCCCACATCCATTAAAAGTTAATGGATATTAAGGCTAAGGTTATCCAAGTTTCTAAACACCTCCCACCCACCATAAAGCCAAGCCATGTATATAGTTTGAGTGTGAGATACTTAAGCTATAGTATTACATATGACTTGAGTGTGAGACACTCAAGTTGAAACAAATAAAATAATGTTGGCTTTATTTAAGTTAGTGAAGAGTGTAGAGACAACTCTCTCACTCCTTATGCATGTATTTTGAGTGTGAGACACTCAACACATAAACTATTATCATATTAGCTTTATTGATATAGTTAGTGGAGTTTGTAGAGAGAGTTAAGAGACAACTTCATTTGCACAAGTTAGAGATTTTTTGATATCAAGCAAAAGAGAGAAAAGGATTGAGAGAGTCTTCTTCCTTCTTCTTCTTCTACAAGTGTAGAGATATCAAACAATACACAAAGTGTTGTGTGCTTTCTACTTTTAGTCCATCATCCATTGAAGGCTTTGTCCATACATCTTAGCTTGGTGGAGTTCTTGCAAGCACCTTGGGTCCAAGAGGAGAGGCTAATGGAAAGAGCAATACCATCCTTGGAAGTCTTCCTTGTCCAATCCGCGTGTATCAAGCTAGAGGCTTCACATTTGGGGAGCTTGGAGCTTGTAGATCAACTTCAACCAAAAGCCTTTCAAGTGTGCAACTAGCAAGGAGTTTTGTAAGTGTTACTAAAACATTAGTTGCTAGGTCATGTGTTTTTAAAAGCATGACTTGGTTGATTTGTTGATGCCATATTATCCTTGATGCATGTTTAGCTATGTATGAGTGCACGTGATATGATCTATAGCCATGGAAGTGTATTATGTTTGATGCAAATGTTGCATGCAATGAAAAATTTTAAATTTTGCATTTTCATTGTTCCTCTACACACACTTTCATGCATAAACAACAAGGAAACTCATTAGTCACAATAATGCATGGAATCATAAAGCTCCCTAGATCCTTCAATTTGGTAGGCAATTTCTTCGAGATGATTGAGCTACATATCTCTCCCAATGTTAATGTCTCATGATTATCCTATGTATGCTTATTTTTTATGATCTCCTTTAAGTACTTAGCATACTTGGGTATTTGCATTAATGCTTCCGCCAATGGAATGTTAGTCTCTAGCTTCTTAAAAATCTCCAAAATTTTGTTGAATTGCTCGCCATCCTTTTGTTTTCTCAACCTATATAGAAAAGGAATCTTAGGTGTAAGTGGTAGGGAAGAACTTTGCACCTTTGCTTCATTTGTCTCTATAGCCTTTTCCTTGGTTGAATCCTTTTCCTTTATGTTTGGATCCTTTTCTTCATCAGCCTGTATCTCATCCTTTAGTTCCTCTTTAGTCTTTAGCTCCTTACCACTTCTAAGAGTGATAGCCTTAATATCCCTTGAGTTTGCCTCGGTATTCTAGGGAGATTCCCTTGTCCTCGTATGGCAATGGCATTGACAAGCTTTCCCAACTGAACTTCGATGTTGTGAATAAAAAAAGAGTGATTCTTTATAATCTGATTGAACTTTACTTCCATCCTCTTTTGATTCTAATCTTGGCTCGATAGTTTGGTAGTGATGGCATCCAAAAATTTATTCAATTTATTCTCTATGGATGCCAACCTATCTTGTTGTGGTTGTTGAAAACCTGGGGGACCTTGAGCCTTCGCCATGTTATTTGGTGCAGCCATGTCATTGTTATTACTCCACAAAAAATTTGGATAGTTTCGCCATCCCGGATTGTATATGTTGGAGTATGGATAATTGGCTTGCCTCCATTGGAATTGGTCCCCTACATAGTTAGTTTGCTCTATATAATTGTCTCCAAAATTTCCTATATTATAAGAAACAAACTCATCACCCATATTGCCCATCATATTACATTGCTCACCTGCAAATTGTGTAGGGGCTGCATTGGCCTTGTATGTAAGGTTGCCAAGTTGCTTGGAGAGTATAGAAATTTATGCTTGGAGGGTTGTCACACCATCCACTTTGATCTTGCCCGTAGCTTTAACCGCAATTGCTCATTCCGCAGGCCACAAACAACTATCAAATGCCATAGTCTCTAAGATCGATATAGCCTCATTCACTATTTTCCTCATCAATGAATAACCAACCTTAGAATCAATGGAATCATGAGTAAATGGCACAACTCCATTATAGAAGGCATGAATAAGAACGTCTTTGGGCAATCCATGATGTGGACAAATCCTTTTCAAAGTAGTAAATATCTCCTATACTTCGCTCATTGACTCATATTCAAATTGCTGAAACGAGGTAATTTCCTTAATAACCTTAGCCATCTTCGAAGGTAGAAAGTACTTAGTAAGAAAAGCCTTTACTATATTATCTCACGTCGTGAACAAACCAGTCGGTTGCATTTTCAACCATATCTATGCCTTGTCTTTTAATGAGAAAGGGAATAAGCGCAGCCTTAATGCAACCTCAGTCACACCATTAAACTTAATGGTGTCGCAAATCTCTAAAAACTCAGTAATATAGTCATTAGGGTCTTCATTAGTCATTCTAAAGAACTGAACCATTTGTTGAATCATCTGAATCAAGGATGGCTTGATCTCAAAATTATTAGAATTGATAAAAGGTCTAGCAATGCTACATTGAGTGCCTCCTAAACCTGGAATAGATGTGTCCAAAAGGATCCTATTGTCAGCGGGAGACTCATTCTTTTCCTCAGCCATCTTGACTGATTCAATTGATTGTGCTTTCTCCTTTATCTCCTTTGCTTATCTTCTATTCGACTTATCAAATTTTGTAAGCTTTGGCATATATGAAAGTTTTGCTTTGCCCGATCGTCGAGTATTATGTATGCACCTATAATCAAAATAAAATAAGGTAAACTAAAAAAGATAAAATGCCTTAATCCAAAAGAGATACAATCTAATTGGATGTTAGATCAACAATCCCCAACAACGGTGCCAAAAACTTGTTTGCCTATTTTAGAACTTCGCAAGTATACGAAATCAACATGTAGTATAAATGAGATCGTTCTACATAAATTATGATCTATCCACCCTAAACTCTTACTCTAATTATTTAAAGCTATCTAATTCAATGAAATTCTCAATCTAATTGCTATCTATGAAAATAAAATGTAAATAAACATCAAAACAAGTAATAAACAATTAACAAAAATAAAGCTCATTAGGAAATTAATTCACCTCACAATCATTAGTCGATCCTCTTCTTATAATTCAATTATTCATGAAAATCACAGGCAATCTTAATTTGTAATTAACTTCTCTCAAAGCTTAATTACTTAATTCTATAAGCGTCAATCAAGATATTCTAACTCAACTCTCATTGCAATCACAAATCCTAATCGATTAAATTATAAAACTCATGCATAGCCTGTTATGGAATTAAATCAACCCAAGTTATCTCCAACACTGAATTAACATAATTTATGTTTATAGTTCAATTAAGATTATCACCTCTCAATGTATATTCTCAATCATAATCAAGTAAATAATGATCAGGAATTCACAAGCATTAAGCATAATAAACATAATTTTACATGAAATAATGAATTAATAAAAGAAGAAAGAAACAACTAAATCATGTTTGAATCCTTAATCCCTAATGAAAAACTAACTTAGCCTAATATACTAAAAATAAAATCCAAAAGAACATAAAAGAATTTCATCACCAATTACAAGGAAATTAGAAAGAAAAGGAAGAATCTCAATCTCTTGACAATTCTTAATCTCCAATCTTGATTCTTCTATAGCTCTGAACTCTTTTTCTTCCCTTTAGTATGTACTTTTAATCTTCCATTAATCCACTTTTTAATCACCCTTAAGTCTATCAAGATAAGGATTATAAAGAAGTTGATCAAATCTAAATTTCTAAACCTATAGGGCCTTGTCTCAAGTATACACAACCGTGTCCCAATTCTACCTTTGAACACGTTCTTTCACACGGCCTTTCATCCAACCGTGTGCATCTTCATCTAAAAATTCCTAAGCGGTACACGGCCGTGTTTCGACCCGTGTTTTATATCTGGATTTAACATAGCTAAGCATCCACCTGTGTATATCTTCGACTCAATCAATCGAGACCTACATAGCTAACAACACGGGCGTGTCTTTACCCATGTTCTTCATCCGAAATGCTATATGATCTAGAACATGGTCGTGTTTTTAATGGTGCACATATCTATTTTTCCCTCAAGGCATACAAGGCTAAATACACGAGCATGTACTTGCTTGTGTCAATCTTTTGCATAAAAATTTAACTTCTAATTCTTGTTTTCTTTAAGTTTTTCCACCTTTAGCCTTGAAAAATGTCTTTTACACCCCTACAAAACACAAACACATGAAACTACCTATTCTAAACATAAATTAACACAAATAAATTAACTCCTAAATTATATACTAATTTGACACAATCAGCTCCATTCCTAGGCCATGCCCTCCCAACCTCACTAGCCTCTAGGCTCAAAAAATATCTCTCAAAGAAAGTATAAAGGGTGCATAATGGCCTCTAGCAAAAACCCTAAAAGATGAAGGTAGCTATCACTGCATCACACCCATTTGAGGGTGACCTGGACCTCGGTGGAGGTGGCATAAAAGACTCGAAAGGTGGTACACATACTATCCAGATGCTTCTCTCGAATAACTAACATACTAACATCAGCCCCAATAGGCTATGCCATCACTCGAAAGATGATCTCCACCTCAGGATCATGACAGATAATGTATCTCACAAGCGTCTCGGACTGTTACCTCGTATACCATAGGTTCCCATTGGACGACCATCTCTTCTAGTGCTAAAGATTTAACTAGTCCGAAAATAATTTTTAATATAGTGGTGAGTAATTTCATAGGGAAATTACCCAGTGAGCAGCTGATAAAATATTTAATGAAATAATAGTATCCACAATGTGCTTTACTCGATGCATAATGTAAATTCAAAAACTATTAAACTTTGCAACTGCACACAAGTATTAAAATACCATTTAAGATTAAAACATTTTATTGATCATAAAACATTTAGCCAAAGCTCTAATCTCAAAAGAACTAGCTAAATAACTTCATGAATAATATAAATAAATGCACAACAATTGTTGTATAGGCTTTTCCAATATATTATTTATCAAATCCCTTAAAAGTGAGATTCAATAATATTAGGCTTCTTATAATAAACTCATTGAAATTTGATTTGAATTTTCCATCATCTATGCTCTCTTTTGATAACTTATCTCACTTAAGTTCATTTGAATTGAAGTCCATATTCATTTGGGCATTTGGCCTTATTTATTATTGCAATAATTTCTCATATATTGAAGTTCTACAAATTATCATTATTCAATTTGCTTTATACTCAAATGTTTCATAAAATAATAACCATATACAAGTATATATCTCTCATAATAACTCAACCAGTATCCACCTGGCCCACCCTGGCCATTTTACAGAATCATTTTACAATAACTTTGTATTCATATGGTTTAACCACAAGGATTCACCCCCAAAGGTACTTCTGAATCCTTGCACTGTCCCAGAGACAGTTATATACATTGAGTGGCCAACTTACCTTTTCCAAACACATTTTATACTCATATAAATATTTATTTAACCCTCAGTTATACATGTATTGATCAATATAATGTTTATAGCACATTTATATTAGTTTACACAATATAATCATATTATTCCAACTTTTCTTTCTCATTTGATCGTAAAATTTCTGAGATTGGATTGATATGCTTTAAAGAATTTAGTCTTTTTATCTAAGACTCATAACTATACGTTATTCACACATTTTAAGATTTATCTCAGTTCAAATTCAATCTTTAATATACCGAGTTATGAATTTTAATAGTTTCCTAACGTCATAATTTCTCATGCATGTTATTCTAATGTTTGATTCATGTTTACATTCCAAATTCTTCAATTTTAAATAAAACAGGGTGCAGTTCTGGCCATAGAGTTCCCTCCTCCATACAGAGGTGCCGCCTCACTCCTACAAAGGCATCGCATTTGTACAGAGGCATCACCTCTTTAGTAAAGCGAAAGCCTATGCTAAGACGCTGCCTCAACTCAATGAGATGACGCCTTATTGGTGATCAGGCATCACCTCTTCATTGACGCACTGCCTGGTCCCCTTCTACAACTCGACAGTTGTAGAAAATTTTACCAAAAACTAATTAAACAACATATATTCACCATCATTGGTTCATATAACAATCATATCAACATCTCATATTACTAGGTACCCTAATAATAATAAATTAAACCCTAGATCTACCGTATTTAACAATAAAATATTATTCATCAACTCAACATTTTCTAACAAAAACTTAAACAAAATCATGAAATTATAGCCACTTACATAAATTGATGATCAACCTTGATGATTTCAGAAGTATGTCAAACCCTTACTACAGTGCTTTGTGCTCTCTTCTCCCTTTCTTCTCTTCTTCCTCTTCTTCCTTCCTTTTCTTCTTCTTCCTTTTCTTTTCTTCTTCCTCCATCAACCACTCCACTTTAGTCCCTCATCTTTCATTTCTTTATTTTTTTATCCTTTTTCTCTTAATTCTTTTAAACACATCCCTATTTCTTTTTAATTGAATCCAAAATTTCATTTCTTATTTGTACTCTATTTGTTTCCTCACAAAAATAATAATAATAATTAACTCCTAACAACATCAATTTAATATAAGAAAATCAAATTCTTAATTATCATTTAATTATAAAAATGTCTTCCAAGGATACGGATATTATAATTCTCCCCTCCTATAAGAAATTTCATCCTCAAAATTTGTATAAGTTTATAATTAATTATAAAAGTTCTGGATATCTCTGTCTAATATCCTCTTCTCACTCCCATGTAGTTTCTTCTTGGGAATGATTCTTCTGTAGCACTTTGACTAAAGGTATAACCTTATTCCTCAACACTTTCTGATCTTTAGCTAAAATAGCTACAAGTACTTTTTCATAACTCAAATTTTCTTTTAATTCCACAGGTTGCTCCTTTAGAACATATGTAGGATCACTTCTATATCTCTTCAACATGGATACATGAAACACATTATGCACTCCTTCCAAATTAGGTTGTAAGGCTAAGCGGTAAGCTATTTGTCCAATTCGTTCAATCACTTTATATGGCCCTATAAACTTGGGACTCAATTTTTCCCGCTTACCAAACCTTATCACACCTTTCTATGGAGATATTTTCAAAAAGACTTTATCACCCACATTAAACTCAATATTAGCTCACTTAAGATTTGCATAACTTTTCTGTCTATCCTGAGCTGCTTTAAGATTAGCCCTAATGGTTCGGATATTATCAGTTGTCAATTGAACCAACTCGGGTCCTAATAATTTTCTTTCTCCTACTTCTTCTAAACAAATGGGAGTTTTGCACTTTCTACCATATAAAACTCCAAATTGTGCCATATTTAAACTGCTCTGATAATTATTATTATAAGCAAACTCTATTAAATGCACCTACTTATCCTAATTTTCACCAAAATCTAAGGCACTAGCTCTCAACATATCCTCTAGTACATGTATAGTTCTCTCAAAGTATCCATCAGTTTAAAAATAGAAAGCAGTACTAAACCTCAATCTAATACCTAAAGCTTCTTATAAACTTGGCCAAAATCTTAAGGTAAACCTCGGATCACGATCAGATAAAATTGTTATTGGCGTTCCATGCAACCTTATTATCTTTTTAATGTATAACTCTACTAACTTATTCAAGATGTAACTTATTCTAATAGGCAAGAAATGAGTAGACTTAGTTAATCGATCTACAATTACGCATACTGCATCATTTCTTTGCTGAGTCCTTGGTAATCCTACCATAAAATCCATGATTATATGTTCCCACTTCCATTTGGCAATGATTGCAACAATCCAGTTGGATGTCTGTGTTCAGCCTTAACTTGTTGACAAGTCAAGCATTTGGAAACATATTCTGATATATCCTTTTTGATCCCTTTTCACCAATAATTCTCCTTCAAATTCCTGTACATCTTGGTACTACTAAGATGTATGGCGTATGCAGAGTAGTACGCTTCCTCCATTATCTCTCTCCTTAATGCCTCCTTATTTGGCACATAAATTCTATTTCCCATCCTTATTACTACATCCTCATCATATTTCATGTCTTTTTTCTTCCCACTTTTAATATCTTCTCTCCATTTCACCACTTCATCATCCATCCTTTGTGCATGAGTAATTCTTTCCATCAATATTGATCTCACCTTTAATATAGCCAAAATACTGTCAAAGGTATCTATACTAAGCTCAACATTTAACTTTCTAAGTTCTATCAATATGGGCATTCTTATAGCACTAATATAGTGTAGATTTCTAGTCGATTTTCGACTAAGTGCATCTGCCACTACATTAGTTTTACTTAGGTGGTATTCAATAGTGCAGTCATAATCCTTCAACAACTCTACCTATCTCCTTTGTCTCAAATTCAAATCTTTCTGACTCAGGATATACTTGAGACTTTTGTGATCAGTAAATATTTGGCAAGCTCTCCACAAAGATAATGTCTTCATATCTTTAATGCAAAAACTACTGCTGCCAACTCTAAATCATGTGTGGGATAGTTTTGCGCGTATGTCCTCAGTTGTCTTGACGCATAGGCAATCACCTTACCTTCTTGCATCAACACACAACCTAATCTTTGCCTCAAAGCATCACTATAAACCACAAACCTACCTTCCTTTATTGGTAAAGATAACACTAGAGCAGTAGTTAACCTTTCTTTCAAAATTTTAAAGCTCTGCTGACACTCAAGAGTCCAAATAAACTTCACTTTCTTTCTTAATAATTTCATCAAAGGTAATGCAATAATCGAGAAATCTTGAACGAATCTCATGTAGTATCCTGCCAACTCTAAGAAACTCTAGATTTGTGTCACACTCTTAGGGGGTTCCTAATTTACTATAGATGCAATCTTATTTAGGTCAACATCTGCAGATATCACATGTCCTAAAAATACCACTTTATCGAGCCAAAATTCGCACTTACTAAACTTGGCAGAGAGCTGTTTATCTCGTAAAATCCCTAATACAATTCTTAAATGATCCTCATACTCTTGCTTAGACTTATGATGTGTACTAATCCGCAAGCATACATAATCGTATCAAGTAGTAAATAAAGATATCGTCCCACAGAGATTTGGTGATGACTACTGTAATACTTACAATGTTTAATTATTTAGACAACAAAATAGAGTTTGTAATTTCAAGAAAATAAAACTAAATTAAGAAAAGTAAAAACACAAATTCAATTCAAATTTTAAAGGCTAGGATTCTTATTTCAATTGACCATTTCAAAGGATTGATTACACCCTAGGTATATACTAGTTCTAATTCATTTT
>CATIWO010277828.1:0-15935 GCA_949673435.1 Macaranga tanarius | reverse complement strand
CAAAATAATGCATGTGTAAGACAATTTAGATGAAAGAAATAGAAAACTAAAAGTCTTTAAAATATCAAACGAGTAAATTCAATAGCACAATTATATATTATATTTTTCACATGTGAGCTATAAAATTTTACATATTTTTTGGTCGTACATAAAAATACATGAGTCATATTCTACATATTCAGATAATTATGGAATGAAAATTTTTTAAGATAGTTGGTCTCAATCTCACTCATCTAGTTATGATCCATCAAGTACGTATGCTATACCACATGAACATCAATAATCATATATGCATGATCAATAATATGAATTTCAAGTTTCATATCTAGGTGAGACTCAACAAATAGAGTTGAACCACACAGAAATTTGAATATTATGTTACATATCATCAGGAATCCATCAGTAGAGATACTTATTGTGAATGACTAACAAATTATTATCATCCAACTCCAAACTTCAACAAGTGGAGTTGAGCCACATAGAAATTTAACGTGGTATTGAAAATTGTATCATGTATTTATTATTATTTTAGGACAATATGAATATTTGTATTATATATTTTAAATAATTATGTATAAATTCAACTTTTTAATTAGGTAGAGGGTTTTTTCATTAATTTGTATACTTTATAGTTTATACAAATTGATTTTTTCCCTCATTATATTAATAAAATAAATGTTCATAAAAAATTACTAGACTTATTTTTACTTATTTTAATTTTTTTTCAAATAACAGTTTTTCATCATTAATTCATTATACAATACATAATCAATAAATTAATGATATTTTATGATAATATAATTAATTTAAATTTATTTTAGTGTTATATAGTATTTCTAAAAAAATTATAAAAAATTTCCAAAGTTTGATATAAATTTCCATAAAATTTTAAAAATGATATGGAAATTTTTTTCGGTATGAATATATCCGTTGATATATCCATAATTTTAAAACCTCGATATGATATATGATATCGATATTTTAATCCCAAAATTTTGGCCATTGATAGCCAAAAAAATGAACAGCTTTTTTGAACACCAAATAAATTGGATCAAATTTTCTTCATCTTTCATGAAACTATGGGTGTGGTAAAACCTATTTGAAGAACTCATCCTTGAACTATGGTAGAAACCGGATAAACTTTTAAAATTCGAGTAGATCGAATCAAAAGCTCTTTTAATTTATCAGGTAAGCTGAACCAAGAACATCCCATAAAATCTTGACATTGTTGTTATTGTTATTATCAATAGAGATCTCATAAGTTTTGATAAAACCCAAAAAAAAAAAAAAAAAAAAATTGCACAAATCTAGCTATAATGCTAAACTCCATGAGAAAATAGAAAGTGTAAACTAAAAATACACTATAAGATACAAGAAGTGAAGAAATGGTGGGGTTTTCATCTTCCCATCTAGCCAATGGGAAAGACGACAGCCCCACCTTCAAGGCTGTGCGGCGCTAACTCAAGGAGAAAAGGAAGCACGAAACCCTAAGAAGAAAAGAAGCGGAATTTGAGGTTTGCAATGCTTTTAAGTGGGGCTATTGAACAAAAGTATTAGGAGTGCATCGGTTAATAACCGATCGACTAAAACCAAGCTCTTGGAAAAAATTTTAACCGACACCAAACCGAATTTAAATCAATTTTTTGTGCAATTATCGGTTAACTGATATTTAATATAAAAATAATAAAAAGCTTCAAGAACACAAGAACTATATGTTGCTTGGTGACTACGGGACTTCTCTAGTTTTTCTTGGACCTTCAGTTGTGGGAGTGGAGAGTGCACCACTCAACCAAACAGATGTTAGTGTACATTTTTAACATAAATTTTTATGTATAAGTTAAATACTTCAGTTTTAACAGACATTTTTAAAGAATTTCTGACCGAAACCAAATCAAACTGCTCGGTTTGATTTGGTTATTCGGTTTTGACCGAATTTTGCACAGCTCTAGATGTAATAGATGATTCCACGTACAGTAATCATCTCAGAAAAACTTAAAAAAAAGAAAGTTATCATTTTGTTTAAAGAACAAGAGCAAGTCATATATACAAGTACAAGAGAACACCATAAGTTGTACATATTTGTTTACTGGGTGATAGTATTTGCAACAAATGATTCAAATCCAACGACGAAGTCGAACACAGCGCAAGTCAGCTCAATGTTTTTATCATCATACATCTTCATTGTAAGAAAGTATTTCCCCTGCAGATAATAATAGTCAATAGATTGAGCTGTGTTTCCCCTGCAGATAATAATAGTCAATGTTTTTATCATCATACATCTTCATTGTAAGAAAGTATTTCCCCTGCAGATAATAATAGTCAATAGATTAGAGACATGAATTAAGGTAGACATGACAGCTGCGTACACATAACACAAAAATAAGTTTATTAAAGCAAAGGTCAGCCACTGAAAGGTTACCCATCAAGAGGCTACTGACGAAGACATTAATGTCTAATATGTTTGCTGATAATTAAACTACAGAAGCTATTTCAGAATCAATGATATTAGTCCTTTTGCGCCTATTAGTAAATTAAAGAACCACATGCATCATGCATGCAAGTATCACACCCACCAAAAATATTGTGTCCTTTGTGTTGTGAGTGTGTATCTTCATATCATACCATCAACTTAAAATTCTGCATCTTCAACTGCGAAAACAAATAAAATTTAATTACAGCTGAATTGTCTAAGGGAAAATCTTGAAAGTGAAAGAGTGAGAAATAGCGATTAGAAAGAGGGCAAAATGTCCCAGAACAAAGATCTTCAGCAGTATTATAGACATGCCATCCAGATTCTGAAACCTTATATTCCAATTTGCCCCCAGATATCGATTTACCTGCTTCAAACAAATTACACAAAACATGGCTTCAATCTCAACTTCAATAAGCAAGTGCTATCATCTTTCTTGAATAATAATATATAATAACTATTATTATTAATTATTTAAACCTGTCTCAGCATAGATATTGAACAAGATCGACTCCCCGGGCAACACTTGATCTGGCCACATAAGTGCTGCATACACCTTAACAATATAATCAGCCTTTTCATCTGCATCAACAGTTTTAACCCAAAAAAAAAAAACAATCAGCAAAAATTGCAATTCTCGATATCCAATTTATGATTATTTTTTTAAAAAAAGATCATACCGCATTTGCGAACCTCTAATATTTCGGCTCGGATCAAAGACACCATCAAACCAACCAAAAAATTTGATAAAATTAACTTGTTTTGATTCATTGCATAAATTTTGTTTTTTCTAATTGAATTAAAATGAGAGATATATATAGAGGGATAGAATTTGCATTTTGATTGAATTTATAGGCAATTTTTGCAATTCTGATTGAATTAGTTGTAATTAAATTTGTAATATAAAGACATATATTTTAAAAATGTATTTTAGTACCTCACACAGTCGGCTAGAATCTCCATTTGTATAACTTGAAAGGGTTTTTGGCGCTCTTGGGTGATTTTCTCCTGCTTTGATGAATAGCCTGAATCGTTGACTAAGTGGGTCCCATAAATTGAAGGGTTCTGATGCTTTTGAAAAGTTGATCAACACGTTACGTTTTGTCAAACATAGCTGGCGTGTGATGGTCAAAAAAAAAAAAACCGGCAACAACAAGAGTTGGCGTGTAACATTAATTGTTATTTTATTGATAAGAACCTCTTCTAAGTATTAATAATTTTTTAGACTTTAATTTGTTTGAATTTCTTTTAATTTGTGCATGTGGCAAATAACAAAGTAATTAAATATACACTAAAAGATTTTCATGATTTTCAATTTGATTTGGTTATAAAAAATGTAGTTCTTTGCAATAAAATGACCAGCAATGTCAAATCTACTAATTTGATTTTTTATTTTTTTAACCAAACAATCTATTCTCTATAGGGAAATTTGAAAGAGCAGGGGAGAGGGGGTTCGAATCTTGCCCTCTATTATATATCATTCCAGCCGAAACCATTCGGTCTATAAGGCGAGAACAAATCTACTCATTTGATTTGGCTGTTCACAAATTGGTAAGAAAAATGTTTTTATTATAGATCTGCATCTCTTACTCAACTATGAGAATCGAACAATTACTCTTTTGTTGGTTTTATCATTAATTTGCGTGCACCATTGTAGTAAAATGACATACATGTTAGGAATGTTTCTATGAATTTCAGGTTGTAAATATGCTTTTTGAAAAAAATACTAATCACTACCAGTGAGATGATAGTCAAATAGTAACTTTTCTCCAATAACATACTGAGATATAGAGTTTGAATCATGTCGTCGTTTATTTAAAAAAAAGAAGACTATACATGTTATATAATTTTATTAATATTTATATTATATGATCCCACTATTAAAAAAACTAATCCACTGTCTCTTTGGAACTTTATTTATTAGTAAATGTATTCTTTATTTATTAATACCTCTTATAGGTATTGATGTATTCCTAGACTTTATTTGTTTGAAACTTTCTATATGTGCACATCTATCACATGCAAATAAATAAAGTAATTAAACATAAAATAAAAAGATTCTCAAGATTTCCAATTTGATTTGTATAAAAGACATATTTTTAAAAAAATAAATAAAAAGGAAAAAGAGAAGGCAAGAATCAAACATTTAAGATGCCTTGAAGGAAGATAGACCATAAAACTATTAAACTTTTGGATTAAAAAGAAGCTATTTCTTGCAATAAAATAGGAAGCAACCTCATTCCCAACTAAACTATAATAATTTACATTAGTTTGACAGTGATTTACTCGTTATTCTTTTTTTTTTAAAAATTAATTATCATTTTTCTTAAAGGATATCAATATGATGGAGGTTTCAATTCAGCTGTTATCAATTTGTAAAGTTAATTTTTATCTGATTTAGGCTCCGTTTGTTTGCGGAAAATATTCTTCCTGAAAATATTTTCCCTTATTTTCTAATGTTTGGTTACCAAAATAAAATAAGTTAAAGGAAAATAAGTTATTAGTCAAAGGAAAATAACTTAAAAATATTGGAAAACAACTTCCCATTTTGAAAACGGGAAGTTATTTTCCAAGACTTGAATGCTTATCAAATATAAAGAGAGAGAAAAAATAAAAAATAATGTTACCATTTATATTTAATATTGTATAATTTAGGAAAAAATCTATTATAAACTAAATACCAAAAATACTTTTTAACTATTTTTCTAGTGTTGCAGCCAAACATAAAAAAATATTTTATTTTTCTGGAAAATATTTTTTTTGAAAAATATTTTTCAAGAGACATAATATTTTCCGTAAACAAACGGAGCCTAAATATCTTTTTTTTTTTTGTCCATAATATTATTTTTACTATTATCAAATATTAACATTTGATGATTGATTTAAAGGACATATTCCTCACATCAGTTTAGTATATTTTTAAAAAATAATTTTTAGTAAGTACGGATTATAAAAGCTGAAATTAAATCATTAAAGAAAGGAGTAAATTTTCTTCAATTATATAGATCTAACTTTAATTTTTAGGCTTAAAAGTAAATTATTTAATATATAATTTCAAATAATTTGCTTTCAGTAATAGTTTTATAACGTCTTTAATCTTGAATAATGCGCCAAAATAATTCTACAAAAAGGTGATGGTTTGCAGTGGACTTAATTTGGCTGCTGGGGACCTGTGTAGCTGCGCCATTTCTGCCCATACTCTCAAGTCTCATCTATTTGTATGACCAAACCATGCACCCAACATCCATAAACCACCACCAAACGTTTCCCCCCCTTTTTTTTTTTTGATAAGCAAAAAAATGACCAAAGATATCAAGACTTCTTGGTAAGAACATGTCAAGAATAAAACCTTTTTTCCTTTTTAATTGAAACGCTATACTTGAACAAGCACATAAATATAAAATATGTACCCTTAATTTCATGACTTTTTTTTTTTGAACATTAATTTCATGACCAACTTGTATGATTGTGCTACGTTTTAATGTGACTGCAATTTCTTGGGAACTAAGTGCAATTATTGAATGCTTTTCGTGCTCCTAAAGTTAATGACAAGTTAATAATTAATGAAATAGCTGGCCACCAAAATGAATCCTATGTAATAGTTTTGTGTCAGTAGTGTTATCAAACACCCCTTAATGCTGAATATTAATATATTCAGCACTTAATTATTTTAAGTTGATTTAATAATTCAAAATAGATCCAACTTAAATTATTTAATTAAGTTAAAAAGTACTTAAAATAATAAGTTAAAACTTTTGACTTAAAATATCTACTGAACACATTAAGTTGTTAGGACTTAAATTTTTTTTATTAGATTGACTATTGTGTTCTTATTATGTAAAAATTATTATTCACTTATCAATATCACAAGGTTAAATAGGTAAAATTAACCACTTTTATTATTTTCAACACTTATAATTATCAAACAGATTTATTTAATTAAATATTTAAAAAATTTAATATTTATTATATTCAGCATTCAACACTTAATTTTCAGTTTTATCAAGTATCACCTTAGTATTCCATTGTAAAATAAAATTATGTACTTTAAAGCAAACCATACTATATATTTACCTACACCTGGTGGATGACTCCATATATACGATAACCCAATAATTAATTGACATTTAATTAGGTGAGTCATATTTTATTTCCTTATGGTTAAATTTTATGGGAACATTTAAATTTCATTAATTCTAGAAAATTACAAAACTCACCTACAAGGAAATAAAATATGACCCATTAATTAAGTGTCAATTGGTTATTGTGTGTGTATATATATATATGGACGTGTGTACTGACTGTGACAATTGCGGTCCACTAAAAAAAGAAAATCAATTTTTGTCTAATATAGGGGCAGATATAATTAGAAAAAATAAATTTATAAAATATCGATATATATATATATATATATATATAAGCAAGTAGTTGACGGCATGAAGCTTGTGTACATTTTCCATAAAATTTGGCCGCCAATTCAAGTATTGTATACTCAGGCTCAGATTATTTTAAGAAAAACATTTTATTTTTGAAAAATATTTTCTTAAAAAATATAATATTTTTTGATATTTAACTGCAACATTCAAAAAGTAGTTAAAAAATATTTTTAATATTTAATTTGTGATAGATTTTTTTTCTAAATTATAGAACATAGAAATAGTAATATTATAATTGATTTTTTTCTCTCTCTATCTTTGATAGGTATTTAAGTCTTAAAAAATAATTTCATGTCCTTAGAATAAAAAATTATTTTCCTTTAACTAATAATTTATTTTCCTTTAACTTATTTTTTTTAAAATTCAAACATTAAAAAATAAGAAAAAATTTTAACAACAATATTTTTCACGTCATAAATAATTTTCTTGCCACGTTCAATTTTTTGTTTTGAAAATTTCTTTTAAGTGGGAGAGAGACTTGGCTTAACCAACAAAATTAAAATCATAAGTACGAAAATTCTCACCAATTATCTTCCAAAAACAAACCAAATTGATAAATATATATATCAAAATTGCATATTCCTTGTCTACAGGACCAACCTGTCATGATCAAGATAATAATAACCAAAACCAATTAACGAATGCACCAAGTCATGTAGGAATGCACCCTTAAAATTAAATCCTCCCAAAAAAAGTCGGGTATCAATGTTTTGGAAAACAAATGTTAACATTTTAATTTTTCACCTTTTTTTAAAAAATTTTACCATGCTAACCAAAATTTCATTTCTACGCCCACCAATAGTTGCTGATATCAAAATGAAGAACAAAAATCTTATGAGTGAAAAGCAACTAATAACTGCAATCGAAGAGGGAAAAAAACAAAAAAAAAGAAAGGAAAAATATACAACTTGGAGTTTAACAGAAACCTATATATGGGAAGTGTTTTGGTCCAACCAAATTCAAAACTAAGAAAACTATTCATTTAATTTGTTGCATCTAATTAGCAGCCTCTTATTATTTTCTGCAACATGTGTAATGTACAGAACCTCACTTGCCACAATTTATACCTGAGATATGAAGAAGATTCAGATAAATGGATTGAATAAAAGTATATATGTCACCATAGTTTAATTATATATCACTTTCAAATTGCCACAAAATCTTCTGTGTGTAGGATTGAACTTTGAAAGACTTATATAACTACCATTCTTCTCTACTGTATAACTGTAAAAAAATGTGTAATATATATGCATGCAGCCATGCCCTTTTACCTGGTTTCTCTTCAGAATCATCTTGTGTATTTATCTTGTTTCCCTTTTATACATTTTCACTGTTCACTATAGGGATCATAACAAGGGCACCTAATGTTCATCTAGAATTGCAGATTCGAAAATGAAGCTGCAGCTTATATATATATATAAGTACCATCACTTTTCTTTATGTTTATAATTTGCAAAGCATTATACAGCTCTTTGTGAAGGATCGCTTTCTGCTCATTATGATGTCCTACACCTTCATTATTGTGTAGCTGCATGTTCTCTTTGTAATGAGAACAAAAGATCTTCAACCATTTGTCAAAACTTTCATGTTTCTGATAATATATAAACATAAGAAAAATTTTGAATTATTTATTTATTTATTGGAGATTCAATGAGTTGATGTCTATGTGAGTGCACACTGCACAATCCATGAAATTGAAAATACCTTTCATCCACAAAAAAAAAATACCTTTCAAATGGGTCAGACAAACTTTTTTAAAAATTTCTCCTTCCACAGAAAATACTTTCCAAATATATCTCATTCGTATATATATATTATATACATCACCAGCTATGCCTATAGGTGCTATACGTAGAATGTATATATATTATATATAGACATGCTTATCAACATATATCTATATATATCAAGTTTGGTAGATCCCCAAACTTGAGGGCTAGCCTAAACGATAATTAATGATTTTAGATCTCCATATATCAGCAATTTCATAGTCGAATCTCATGGATTGTGAAGGTAAATTTATTCAAAAAGAAAAATTGATGGAAACTTATGTACTATAGTTACCTTCAAAATCCTAATTTTTATCTCTCTAGATATATATATATATATATATTTTTGGGTTTCAACTGCTAGTATCCAGAATGCGATGGACTCTCATTAATTCAGTTTAATCCGTATAGGACCATAAGGGCAGCAAAGATCTCTCAACAATTATTTAATGTGATTTCAATTCCCTTAATTTATACAACTAAACTTAGCAACTAACTGAATATATGGTTTGCTCTCTCTTCATCACGATCTCTTATCTTTCCAACTAAATTTCATAGATCTATACATGAGCTAAAGAAAAATTTTTACCTACACCTTGAATATTAAATTTAATTATTGGATAATATATAATACTCTGAAGTTTAGGCAAACAATTTTCTGCATTTTTTAAAAATAAAGTCAAATATTATTATGCTATATTTAATTCTTAAAATTTTTTATTTATTTATAGCGTATTACATCTGAAGCAGGAAAAAATCTCTCAATAAAAAATATATGTCGCATATATGAATACAGTGTCTAATACATCTAAAGTATTTAAGAATCTCTCACCAAGAAATAAGAAACAATTAATAGTCCTCAATTCTCATAGAACCAAAATTTTATAGAGTATGTACTAAAGGATTTACAGAAAAAAACTTTCCCGATGGATACCTGAACAAACATATTTTAAGCCAAAAGAAAGAGCTAGTCGTTCCTGGAAATCAATTTTATACAGCCAAAATTTAACTTATTTGGCTATGAATATGTTGGGGTGTATTTATTTTCCCTCTTTGGGTTGATAAGTTGCGCATGCAAACAGCTAAAATAAATGCCCATTTACACACATACATATATTGGAGCTGCCATTTTCATCTACTGTTACATTGAATGGTAGCTGATAATGACTGAGAAACTATTCAGGGAATTCCTCAAAACCCAATCTGTAAACACGTCTCTCCATCTTATGTTAGTTGGTGAGCTTAGTCTGATCCACATGCAACCACTACCGCTTGAAGAATTACCCATTGATCGCATTCTCATCGTCACAGATGATCAGGCTTGTTTGAATGTTTGGTAAGTATATGTTGTCTACAGCATTAACAACTGTAGAAATTGTCACAGGAAATCACTAGCTAGCAGCGTTATCTTCAACATTTTCATGTTCATTCTCGTTGAAAAATGTTCTCTTCCAGAATTATTAACTTCTGGTAATGTGATATGGGGCTGATCTTTAACCCAAAGGGCATAAACCTCCCTTTATAAAATATTCACCATCAGAAAGATAATTTTTATTAATACTCCCCTTTTTTCTTGACATAAAAGCGATTATTATTAATTAAGTATTATCCTAAGCAAGTAAGATTTGCTGCAGAAAGATCAAACGGTCCCCACAAAATAAATTTCATTCTAGAATTTGCATCCACAGAGTTCAGATTCTTCTCCATGCATAATTTAATTTGGTTTGTGTTTAAAGTTCTATTGGTTACATCTTGGGACAGTTTTGTCTACCTTGCAAATCCAAATTAGTTTAGAGCCCTATAGCTATCAGATACTAGAAAAAATTATAAAGTTCTATTCGTTACCCTCAAATTACAAAAATTAGACGTACCAAAATGAGCTTCATATTGTTTTAAAATAACTAAGCCAATACTAATAACTAATCAGTAGCTAGAAACTGAACTGCGGAAGGAAAGACAGAAATATGGAGCAATGACACATTCAATTGAACAGAATTGAAGAATATAACAAATAAAGTTTCACATAAATATATATCTAACAAGTATGCTATCTTTTATTAACACATCATACTTGTATGCTACTGATATCTATAAATGGCGACTGATAGATGATATACAAAGAAAAGAAAATATATGGTTTCTGCTATTTAACAAACATCTTGATGATCTTGAATTCATGCCAAGTATGCATATGGTCAATGTGCATACTTGGTCCTTTCTTCTTCTTCAAAAAATAGTCATCTTATAAGAGATAATGACTCAAAATTAACCCATCACTAGCTGGACCATGGCTTGCTGTCTGAAGGAGTTCCCAAAATGCGCTAGGATCTGTAACTTACCTAATCAGTCAAAGATTTACAAAATGAGATTAACTTTTCGGTCCCCTCCTACAAACTTTTCATAGGATTGCAGGCATTTTCTTGAAGAGCGAAGCACTGCAAAGCAATTACTTGAAAATCATTGGAAGAGAAGAAGTGTAGGAGAAGCAGCAGCAACTTCTGGCTCCTTTGATAAATTAGATTGAATACTCTTTTCCTTCTCTTCAAAATTGAGTACTGAAGAAGAAGGAATGCTAATTGTAAGGTCAAGATTTAGGTCTGGCAATAATCCATTTGGATCATCTTCTAAAATACTGCCTGCATCAGATGCTTGATCGTTATTATTATTTTTATTATTATTGTCATTGTGGCCAGCAGGTTTCGCCCCCAGTTCTTGTTTAGTGGTGTCACTTTTTAAACCAGATGATGTTGCACTGTTTGAATCTTGTGGGTTCTGCGGACGAGGAAGATTCTGATTCAAACGATGATTATTTGGATCAATTCCCATATTCATAAGCTTTCTTCTTAAATGAGAGTTCCAATAATTCTTTACTTCATTGTCTGTTCTTCCAGGCAATCGTCCTGCTATTAGCGACCATCTGCTTAGCACAACAAACACAAAATCAACAAGAGATGTAATAACATTAATTTTCTAGTACTCATTCATTCTCTGTTGTTTGTCTGAAATTGGGTTGAAAGAAAGAAACTAAATGAAACCGCACCTGTTTCCTAAAAGTGCATGAAGCTTGATGATAAGATCTTCTTCATCTTCAGCAAAATTGCCTCTTTTAAGGTCTGGTCTAAGATAATTTATCCATCTCAACCTACAACTCTTCCCGCAGCGAAGCAACCCTGATCATCAACACCAAAACAAACATTAATAACAACCCATGAACATGGTGCTTCAAGAAAAAAAAAAAAAATGTTTGCACAGGTTGAGGTTATTAGAAACCTGCAGCTTGAGGTAGGGTTCGCCAGCAACCTTCGCCATGTTTACGAATGTAATCAATAAGCTTCTGGTCCTCTTGCTTGGACCAAGCACCTTTATTAGTGTCTTGCTTATCGCAGCAAGGCTTTCTCATTGTGTATGGTATGACAATGGCGAGAGATGAGAAAAGAAAGAAAGCAGTTGAGAGGTATATATTAGGGCAAGTTTTATATTGAAGAGGTTGTTGACTTGGACCGGTGGTTTAAGCCATGCGTGTATCTGTGTCTTCTCTCTCAGAGATGGTGGTATAGGCTATAGGGTTTCAACTTTCAATCAATCAATGTGTTATTTATTCATTTTTTTTTTCTTTTACTTCTTCTTCTTCGTTGATGTTAAATCCTCTCCCTGTTCACAGTCATCTCCCTCCGTTTCGAGTAATTTTTTTCCTTAGTTAACCTAAATGCATTTCCTATCCACTAATATATTTATAAACTGCAAATTTTTGCTCAAATTTGTGAAAAAATGATATAATAGTCACTTATATTTAAAAACATCGAAACTAAATTATTTTCACATAATTTTACCATTGTGAATCCCACTATTAACCTTACACCTTATAATGTAATTAGAGAAGAGTAACCATTAAACTACTACTTAACTGGCTACACATAATATTTTCTATAATATAGTAAAAATATCATAATTATATTTCTCTCCATATAATTTAATTAATATATTCTCGTAAATCAGTTAGACGATTTTGGGGATAGATTCTTATAATGGAGAATTGAATTCTGATTAATAAAATGTGAGAAAGACTCCCCATGTTTGTATATTATGCACTTGTAAGGAAAAAAAAATTATATTAAGTGGTAGTATAGTTTTTGTTCATAAAATTCAACAAGTTCATTTAGATTCCACATTTTATTACCCAATTTATGAAAGAAAGATTATATATTTTTAATGATTTTTAAATGTTAAATAAACATTAATTTTAATTGATTTATGGAATTTTGCAACCAAACAACAACAGTAGAAATTATTTCACTAAAATTGGTTCTATATGCCTAGCTAGCTTGATAGGGTACATATCTATATATAACTAAGGAGAGCATGAACCATAGATATAAAATTGAACAATTTTCATTTGCTTTTCTTCATTTTTCTTAATTTTTCCCTAAAGGGTGATTTTAATTGCAGAGTTAACAAATTAAAACAAACTATTAATTTCAGGAAAATTGGAAAAGAAGACTAAAAAGAGTTGGGCCAACAATCACATGCAAGCAGCTTTGACTGATAGTTTTCGATAGACGGTTACATCTATGCAAATGCAAGTCATGCATACGATGATGATTTATAGACTAGGTAGAGTGCGTCGTGTGGGCTAAATTCTCAACAAACAGTCACTTCCTCACTACTGTTGCTACCTTCCACCATTTTATTATATCCATTAATTTGCCCCAATCAAATTCAACCTTATCCTTTTGTTACCTATACATATATATCTTCGATATTTCCAATATAGTTATGTCATTTCCCTCTAAATGTACATATAAGTTACAAAAATAAATTAGTTAATGTGCTGGCTCAAAGAAAAAAAATATCATTAGCATAAGCTAAAATAAAATTTTATTAATTAAGTACATGTACTGTAATACGATATACTAAATTATTCTTGATATTTCACTTAACAATATAATTTTTTTAATTGACTATTTAAAATTTTGGAGTGTTCACACTTCAAACTTTATGAGTATTACAAACTGCGTATGTATGTTGGACAAATTTTTTTTGAATCAAATAGAATTTTAACATATATAATAGCTAGATAGAAATGATATAATTAACACCCATCAGATAATTAAAATAATATTTTTATCTGTACATTAATATTTATAGCGATAAGACTACAAGAGTAACAAAAGTCTCACAATTACATATATCAAAACTCAAATTCAAGACATGACTTAAGTGATAACAACTTTTTATCAACTGAAAATTATAAATTTCTTTTTAATTACATTCAATTTCCATATAACATGCATTTTGAAAATAATAAAAAAATTATCAAAGTAACCGGATTAATCTGGTAACTTTTTTCTTCATCTTGTATGTGATAGAATATTGGGAAGAAAATCTTTATTTTTATGGGAACGGGAATGTTTAGAAACCTTGGGAAAATAGGGTTCCTTAAGATGGGGGTAAAAGTTGTGTACAAAAATAAGAAAACAATATATACCAACAAAATTTCACAATGGATGTTTTGGTGAGAAGAGATTTAGCAGTTGTTGTTGTATATTTGCGTAGTGAAGCAGAAGACAAAAATTGGTAATAGCACATTTCGCTGTCTCAACCGACTGTGTGGGACTGGTGATGCTCCCCGCTTTAACGTTTCATGTCTGCTTCTGGCTCCTGCACCATTTTATAGGTTTATCCAGTTCAATGTATATTATATTTCCGCTATCAGAGGGTTATTTTTTTTTAAAAAAAATGTGTATATATAACTGGAAAAATAATTATTATGAATTTTTATTTTAATAAACTAATATATACAATTTATTTAAAAAATTATGAAACGATGCTATTGTTATAGCTATCTTTTAAAATTGGTCCATGCTATTGATGTTGATGTAGAATATCTTGTTCCTTATTATATGATTGGACTCAATGATAGAAGTTTGTAATTCCCAAAATCTAAATGGACATTTAATTAATTTTAAATAATTGGAAATTTTGATTTGAGAGAAATTATAAGGTCCATAAATATAATTCAGCAAATTTTATCAGAAGCTTTTTTAATTTATGAAAATGACTTGCAAAATTGTAACTTGGTATCTAAAAATACAAACTATATATTTTTTTTCTTAATCTTTAAATCAAACTTTTGTTGTCAAAATGACGATACTTCATCATTGGACTCTCATTTGAGACAAAACTTTAATTTTATCTCCAATTCGACCCATCCTTCATCCCGAACAATGCTAATTGCAAGAAAAGATTGCTTGTAAAACAAAATTAATTTGTGATAAATTTAAAATAAAATACAAAGTAAAGTGCGGACTGTTTTAATCCATCACAAAAACACAAAAAAAAAATATTATTTTTTTTTATTTGAACCAATAGTATTCAAAGTTTATTAAATTTAAGGGTATTTAGTTGAGTTAATTCAACTAAGTGATAGATATTTCACATCAAACAATTAAGTTTTAAAGTGTTTGGTAAGATTTTCAAATTAGCAGCTGATAGCTGTTTTTATCCAAAATATCTACGGATTCAATCAACTTTATTTTGGAGTTTTTTCACCATCAACAGCTTGCTGATTTGAATTTATTTTTTATTTGAACCATATTACCCCTAACATGAATAACTAATAATAAATAAATATTTTCAAATTAAATGCGTATAATTAATTATTTATATTTTATAATTCATAATAAAATCAATATTATTCTAAATTATAATTAGCAATTAAATATTTGTCAAGTTTATATCTATAATTTTTTTTTGAAAAATTGTATCAATAAAATTTATATTTTAAAATTAAATTTCTAAATAGTTTCTAATAATAATTTAATAACACGTAAATTAAAGATAATAAGTTATTATTTATTAATATATACTATTTTTGAATAATTTAGATAACTAAAAATTATTATTATAAATGTATCAAATTATATTAAAATAAATTATATCCTTAATGGTCATTTAACATACTAACAGTAACAACTGATAATATTTTATTAAACGATTTATTTTTATAAGCTACTAGCTATCAGCTACCCTGTAACAGCTATCAGCTGGTATGAATAATTAAATCAAACAAGCCTTAATCCAGTTCGATCGGGTAAAATTACAATAATGACAAAAAAAAAATTTAATAATTATTTAACGCAATCATATATGGTATGATTCAAACTCGAAATGTTATTTAAAAAAAAAAAAAAAAAAAGTCCCTAGCAGCTAATACCATTAAATATTGGTGAGCAATTCACATTCTTTTTTCCATATATATTG
>CATIWO010277618.1:0-12961 GCA_949673435.1 Macaranga tanarius | reverse complement strand
TCTCCCATCTACACTCTATATGTATATAATATGATTGCACACTATCCTTGTCCTGCAGCATTATAATAATTAATTCTGCCAACTGATTTTACAGTTAATAATACATATTGATTTACTTAGTGACGAAATCGAGCATGGCTTATAAAACTTAAGAAATCCATCACAAATTGTTTAAAATTCATCTTATAATAACTTTACTTATATCATATTAAGTTTAGATATGTATCATTTAATTTTTGAATAGTAAAAGCCAATAAAAAATTATATATTGGGTATTTTTATTTGTAAGAATTGTAAATTTCACACCTACCATTTCTCATTACTAATGAAAGTTTATCAAATTTTATAGTGAGAAATAATGAGATAACTAACCTGAAAAGTTTGGTCTAACGGCAAAAAAACACATGATTTCACCAAGAATCGAATCCCATCCCCTTTCCTCGCAAAAAAAAAATATATATATATCTTTTATTATATATGTACCTTTCAGTGGTTTAAAGGTAAAGGTCAATCAAATTATATGAACACAATTAATTATATTCACATATAACTTTTCATTATTGTCAAAAGAAACCTAATATGTAGAGTGACATATAAGTCTATATATATGTATCATTTTCAAAGAACTTGACATGGAAGTTGCCTGCACCATTCCAAAACTGAGGGTAAAACTACAAGCTTCCCACCAGAAGCCGGAACCAATATGAATGGAGAAATAATAAAACAAACAAAAAGATGTATAAGTGACAAGAAAAGATTGCCTTTCTGCAAAGTATACTTAATTAAAGAACAAACGAAGCCAAGAAAGAAGAAACTTTGTTCACTTTCAGAAATCAAATGGACCGTCGACCACGGAAATTTCAAAAATGTGACTAAATCGTACTTAATTAAGTACATACTGCTACTAAATTCTAATTCATATTTTACATCTTTATGGCAATGAGGTCAACATTCTGACTAATAATTAAATAAGACTAATCAAGTCTAAAAATTTTATTAATTTCTGATTCTATAGTTTCACATTGTTTTGTTGAATCTTGAAAGTAACCTTTCAGATTTTTTTTTTTACACAAGGGTTTTAAAGTGTAAAGGAGACTGGAAGTGGGTCTTTTTTTAAAAAAAAATTGGAAGTGCGAAAAGGTTTTTTTTTTTTTTTTAAATAATCGACTGTTAATTAGTGTTAGCAAAAGAAGGGCAAGGTCCCAAGCCTGTGCCTAACCGACTAGCATATTACCAAAAAAAAAAAAAAAAAAAGGTTGAATCAAGAAAGTTGTGATTACTTGCAGTACATTTTTGTCATGTTATTACACTTGATTAATCTATCAGTTGATGAGAAGCTTCGGCCTGCTGGCCCTGGCTACTTTCGTGAATCACCAACCACCCTTTTAGCTGATAGGGTGCAGAAGAAATGAGGAAAAGATCAACGAAAAATCATTCATAATGTCGTATTTTCCACCAACTGCTGAGTTGACTTCACAGTTTAACTTCCAAGAATTTAATTAGCAAGTTTAATCAAAGCTACTACTACATTAGATAATCAACATATTTTTACCTTCAAAGGCAAGTTAAAGTAAGCAATCAAAGAGTTTCAGTCTCTCTGATCCCCGACTGGTTCTACTATAGAGACCAACCATAGATAACAACTGTTAACTTCCCCTCGAACAGAGATTTTGCTCCTACCTTCTGAAGTGGAAAATAAATTTGTTTGGACAAAGACCATAATAATATAATATCCCTTCATACTGAAGCTAAAATGTAATGAAAAAGAGGGGATGAACTATTAACAGAAAAACATGCATCTAACTGATGCCCTTACTAACACCAAGGATTTATCCTCGGATTTACTGCGAGTGAGACCCACTATTGCAGTGTCCCACATCCATAGGTAACAAAAATAAATCTCATTCCCCTGCTAACGCTAACAACTAACAATCATAACTCTATCCGTACTAACAAGCAACATTGCTCAAAATATATATATATATATATATATATATATATATATAAATCCCCTTCTCCTGCTAACGCTAACGCTAACAACTAACAGTCATAACTCTATCGGTACTAACAAGCAACATTGCTCAATATATATATATATATATATATATATATAAAGAACTGAGAACTGTAGGTCTGTAACATATCACAAGAATCAGAGTATAGATGATGGCATATGAATCAAAAGAAAACGGCCATAGAACATAGATAAGGGCATGAAAAAAAATAGGAAGATTCATTAAAAGAGGCTACACTATGTAATTCTCTCCTACGTTTTCATCAAATTAAATAATACATTTATTTGAAAGGAAAATATATGAGTGACTAACTTTCACCTACTACATAAATGACAAGAAAAATGTCTAATTACAGAAGTAATTCGAGCTCTGAATCTTTTTTAAAAAAATATATCTCGGTCTACCTTGGAGATTTAGAAGAAAGGCATTTTCCACAAGAGACAAGCTTAAGCAATGCTTGAGGTCTTCGCGTCCTAATTTTCAAACGAGAAAGCTGCACATGAAAGGCACATAAGCAACTTCTTCAAATCATATTGAACAAAACTGATTATTTTCTTAGGTTAATTTATGATGTGGCCTAAGTGTTGACAAGGAAAAGAATAAGACATCAACTAGTCCCAGAATAGTAAAGAAATAATAATGGATCCCTTTCCACATTCATAAAGTTACAAGAAATTAAAAATCTAGCAGAAACCGTTAGTCTTGGGATTCCAATTCTTATAATAACTAGTGCTTGCTACTCCCTTGCTATTCTCTTACTCATTTTAAAGGAACATTGTGAGAAATAGCCAGTTCTATTTCCACAAGTAGAAAAGGTATACTAGGAAATTAATAGCTCATAATTCTAACTTCCAGAAATATATGGTTTATTATTACCTTTCGACGAGTTACTCTAGATGCTTTCCAACATAGCAAGCTTCGTGACCTAGGTTCCAGTCTCCTGTAAAGTTAACATTACACAAAATTTGGTTAAGATTTTGGCGACGCACAGAAGCACACAAAAGTACTCTTAGAATCTATAGAACCAAGCATTGAGACTGGTAAATAATAAAATTACCACAACAGCCATTGCTTGATTAAATATTTTGGCCTTTTCTAGTGCAACAACGTTCATTAGAAAGGAAATACAGTTGCCTCTCTAGCTACCTAATCTATTCGAAACTCCAAACAAAGCTAAGAGATGACAAGAAAGGCGGGCCAAAAAGAGAGTGGCACAGCAAATACGTACAAATTTTCTTGTTCAAGCTTTTCAGCTATAGAAACTGCTTTACGTTTGGACCATCCAGTTTGTTGTGCACATCCTTCTGCCTGCTGAATTACATGTGCAAGGGAGACCTTGCTTCTCACAAGGCTCTTACTCTGACTTTGCTCGCCAAGTTTCATTCTTTCTGACATAGAACCCATGCTAGAGTTTTTATATGAGGCTGATTCTCCTGCTCTAGCACGCTGTGAAGCTCTCTTGCTAGATTCTGCATTGTTGTCAAAGTGTCCATTACCCTTAGTTTCCTTTGGAGAAGCTGGTAATTCAACAATTTCACTCCTCCCTATATCAAGAGATTCTCCTGCCCTGGGCATTCTGCTTCCAGCAGTAGTCTCCAGCTCTACAGCCATCTGATTCTGAGAATTCACAGAAGCTGGTATGAGAGGCAAATGCAACCCTGCACTCGTCTCTTTATTTGATTCGGATCTGATTTCAAGTGTAACCTGTGACCCAAGAACAGACTCAAATGCTTGCAAAATATGAGCCCTAAACTTCTCTGCCTTCAATTTGGTGAGTTGTGAACTAAAAACCAGTTGCACAGTTGGAGCTGCAAAAGAAGGAAGAGTTAGTTTGAACATCCAATTACACAACATTATTGCGGTGATAGATAACGCAAAACACAAATATTAGAAAAAGAATGGGAGAAAAATTTAGTGTCCTATATATGCAATTAAAACCAACAAATGAAGTATTTCCATAAATATATATGAAACAAATAAAACCATCAAATTGAACAACTGCTTAGGAAAAGTAATATAGATGCCTGACTATTCAAAATTGTTTGCAAGTTAATGTCACAATGGCTCTTTATGGACAAATGTTATGGTACAAATATGGATAAACATGCCGACAATTTCCAAAAGACTCAAAAGTAATGACCCACCACTAGGCCGAACTCCCCCCACCAAAGAGAAAAAATAGAAATGAAATTATGAGTAAATAAATACCCCCAATGAAGCTCCAATTCAAAATTCATCTAAAATCAGACTAATATAGTTTGGATGATTTCATTTTTGAACTTCAGAAATCATTTCAATATTCCACAATCCAACTTGGTCCCAAAATATTTGTGAGGTTCCCATATTGCAACTATTTTCACACAATGTATTTATAACCTGACAAATAATGAAAAAAATCAACAAAGGATCCAGTTCAATGAACCATGGCTTCTGTAAGTGCAAACAAAAAAAATACTTTAGAATAACCTGCACCAAAACTGACAGAGACGAGCTTTCCTTCTTGATACAAGAACTCCTTTATACTGTTAAACTGAATCTTCCCAATCACCTCCAACCAAATTTCTTCATATCCCTTGCGGCTTTTTCCTGAAATATGCTTTCCATTCACCCTAACTGTATCAGAAGATAGTGCAGATGTCCACTGAGAAGGCCCTCCAGTCCCTGCACTTCGTTTCCTATCCACACCAATACAATTTGGTGCACCAGAAGCTCCAGTAGGAAGATTCTCCAATTGAATGTGTGTTGACAAGCCTCTTTCATTGTTAGGCCTGTCAGCACGGTCACCACCTTTCCTGCCTATATCTCTTCCATTTGTGTTATGTAGGGTCAGAGGACTATGATTAAAACTTGTTTCTGTAGAAGAACTAGGCAGCAAATACTGCTGATCAGGAGCAAGTTGAAGCAATGCAGCTGTTAGCCATGTTAATTTGTCATTTGACATCCGAAGTTGTTTTTCAGCCTCTGACAAAGTTTTCAGTGCTTGACGCAGCTTTTCCATATCTTCTTTGGACACTGGGATTAATAAATCTGTCAGTTTTTCAGATGAATGATATTTGTATTCACAGATTCAGCTATTTTCCTTTTATTTAATATCTTTGAGTGGGGCTGACACAAGAAGCTATACAATTTCACAGGCCAAAACAGTGTTCGCATCAAATTAGAAAAGGTATGCATAAATTTCTGAAGGCAAGAAAGGAAATGGAATTATATATCATCTAATAAATCCAAGAAAAGAAATAAATAATCACACCCAACCTAACATTGGAGATAGATTAGTGAACTAAGTAGTACTGAAATACAAGAGCATCAAATAATTTTTGTACTCACACAGTTGTCGTCGAAAAAACTTCCTTCTATGCCTTTCTTTTGTGAAATCATAACTACCGGCTAATATATCAGTGATAACTGTAGCAAGCTGTGACATTAAAGCTAGTGGCTCTGCACCAGTTTCCATAATGACTCTCAAATTCTTCACAGTGTTCACTGTGTCAGCAGATAATGCCAAATCAAGAAGATCCACCAACTTTTCATCAGAGATAAGCCCGACCTGAAACCAGATATAGTAATGAATATTAGGGAAAATAATTGGCAGCAGACCACATTGATAAAAGGATGATTGTTTTTCGTTGTGAACAGGAAGCAGCTTTTATTGGAGTTGGCCTTAATTTGAGTCCAAATATTGGATTTAAGACTTCCCTATTATAGAAAATCTTCAGCAGAGTATTCCATTAACCTGAAATGTCATAAAAAGTCAAGCACCCTTATCTAACATGGGCAATTTGTGCTGGACTGAACTACCAACGTGACTATGACAACTGGCACCTTGGCCATCACTGTAGACAAAGATGATATATTCCATTTGAGTAGGCCAGAGAAGGGACAACCAGTAGACCAAAAACATTAAATTCTATCCACTAAAAAGTCTAAAGGGAAACACAGGATGATAATCCAGCGTAACAAGATGGGTGATCCTCAGAAGCTCAGAATAATGACTTGAAGAGGAGCATTGCAGCTCACACTGGTATGCATCACTTGCTTTGAAACATACATTTGAAGTATGCAACAAAAAAAAAAAAAAAAAAAAGATAGCATTGTAATTCAGGAGCAAAAAACACCCCAGAGAATATGTTACAATATACATGCATAGCAGAAAATATTGAACAGCATGATAAAATATGCCAAAAATATTAACTAAAGCATGAGAATGGTATCTTTTAGCAGCTAATTCTGGTTATAAAAAGAGAAAAACCTTACCAATTCCTGAACCAGAGGGACAGATATCTTAAGACCAAGCAAACTCAGCTGTTCAAGAGTCATCTCAGCATCCCTCAATGATCCATCTGATCGTGATGCAATAAGTTTTAGTGCATCCTTATCAATATCTATATCTTCTTTTGATGCAATCCACTGCAAAGTGTATATAATATCTGCATCCTTCAGCTTTGGGAAAAAGAATTTCTGGCACCTAGATATAATTATATGGGGCAAAACATCAAGACTTGAGCTAACAAGTACAAAAACTACACGCCTGGGTGCTCGATCAATGACTTTTGATATGGCACTCCAGCAGTCAGGGGACAGAGTGTCGCAGTCATCAAAAATAAAAACTCTATACTGTGATGGCAGGTGAGAAATAATCATGTTGTCAAGGAGATCCATAATGCCCTCAAAATCAAAATTACTAACTGGACCAACTTCCCTTATGTTTCGACTCTTACCCATATCATGTGCAATGCAAGAATTGCAAAAGCCACAAGGTTTGGGATGTTCCAAAGATTGACAATTCAAAGCCCTGGCAAATATGCGAGCACATGAAGTTTTTCCAGTACCATGAGGCCCATAAAATACATACAGCAATCCAACCTTCCTCCTCACAACAGCATTGGAAAGAGCTTGTGCTACCAGATTCTGTCCCACCAGATCTCTGAAAGTTCTTGGCATGTACTTTTGAGTCAAATTTTGATGCCTGCTATTATGGTTTCGGCCAAGCTTATGTTGACCACCAGATCTACCCTCGGAAGCAAGGTCAGAATCAACATCATTTTTCAGCAAATGATCAGCATATATGCCTAGCTCTCCAGAATAATCATGCACCCAGCCAGCATTATAAGTACTTTCTTGGGATCCAGAAGCCTCAACTAATAGAGGCAGTGCCTCTGCATCAGATTTAGTAGATGAGGATGAATAATCAGATGCCACAGGCATATTAGGAGCATCTCTCTCATGAGAAGTCATGCCACCTTTCCTTAACCTTGAGTCAGACAGACCACAAGACAAGCTCCTGCCAGCCATGTCAAGAAATGTTTTACCTCTATGATGAATCCTTGACCAATTCCAAGGAATCCCACATCCATTTCTAGGACCTCTTGTGACATTTTGGTCACCATATTCTTCTTCCTCTATGTGATACCTTGGTCTTGCTGAACCTTGATTCAATGAATTAGAAGCAACAGACATTTCATTCTGGCCCTCCATATCTCTAGAAGGAGCAGGCCTAGTCCTTCTGGCACCTCGAAACTTTCGCCTTTTCCCCCTATTTATTCCACTATAACCACGAATGCTGATCTCAGGTTCTTTGCCAGTTCTCTCCTGTTGAGACCTTCTTCCACGTAGATGGACATTAGAAGAAGCAGCTACATCACTGTCCACTGGAACCTCATTCAATTGCTCAGAAAGTGTCTTAATATGAAAATCCTGGCTATGTTTGCCCTTGTGTTTGCTCTTTCGAGATTTAGATTCTGAATTCCCAGAAACAGCATCATTAACCAAACCATTAACATCTTGGTCTTGTAGCGGGTCCTCATCAGCCCCCAAAAAATCAGCCCTATGGCTCTTCCGACTGGATTCTTCTCTCTTAATTCTCCTTCCATCCCTAGCTCCACTCTTGCTACTACGATCACTAATAGCTGTTACCCTATCGTTTCCCCCACTAAGCTCACCAGGAACAACCTTTGATGGTGCTAAATTTGCAAAGGGTGGTGAGCTACCTGACAATCTTCTACCTTCCCTTCGACGCTCAATGCCAATCGACTTTCTACCCTCTGCGACTGCAGCATCCTGGTTTCCTTTCTTAGGAAGCAAATCAGCAACAGAAGGTGAATGCCATGAAGGAGGACTGGCAGAAGGGTCCCTCAGTGATCGGGACCTCTGAAGAACAATGAGGTCCCTCATGAGTGACCTATCAGCCAGCATGGGACTTTGCTTATGCATATGGTTTTTCAGATGAATGCAGTTGGTTAAATGGATATGGTTACGCAGATGATCACTGATATGACCATTTGCATCCTTGAGAATCCTATTACGGACAGCCTTGGTCATGATCAGAAAACAAATGCATATGATGGCAGAATCTCTTGCACGTTAACAAAACCAATCAAATTACGTTGCATTTCCCCTCAATCTGTAATCTCTCCAAATCTTCAAAATTAAGCAATGAACCATAGATTGATTGGCAAAGCCCAGCAAAAAAGGCAAGATTCAAGCTACCAAAGATCCTTCATCTAACACACAGCATTTATGTGCAAGACTGGCAACCCTTTACAATTATTACAGCGTAAATTCTTAAAATCCCCCCAAAGTGCAAAAAGTTCTCCATAACAATCATCACTTACCTCTAAATGTCATACATCCATCAGTACGGAACTAGAAAAGTAGCGTACACCAACCCATCAAACTAAATTCAAAACTTCAATCTTTTTGTTAAACTTAAACCCAAAGCTTGCACTGACACTCCACATTAGCAACCTCATATTGAACCACCCAGCTTCGATGCATAAGATTAAAAACAGAAAATACTTCACTTCAACATGCAAAATCATATCACATAAGTAAAGCTATAACATACCCAGTAAGCAAAGTCTCGATCTTTTTATCTTAAAGCACCAAAAAAGCAAACTTTTTTACAAAACGATGAAAGAAGATTGAAGATTTTGATTGAAAGAGCTAACTAAAAACACAAAGAAAGCAACAAAGCAAAACACCACATTCACCTGAAAATTCCCAAAAAGTAAAAATGGCCCGTTTGGATCATTAACGCCACAAAGATTAGATCTTTATATATCTCTCTCTCTATAGTCTCTGTCTCCGCCACCAACTTCACATGCACTTCATGAGAGAAAACAGTTGCTTTTCACAGAAAACGATAGTCCAGCAAAAACCCACTAAGCTACACAGCCAGTTTTAAAGAGACAATAAGCTCAAAGGAAACAGAAACTCAAGAAATAGAGAAAAAAGAGAGAGATAAAGCATCTCTCCCCGCCCAGAAGAGTGTTTAAGTGAAAAAGATGAGATCTGTGACACTGTGGAGAAAAAAACAGGACACACCCACATAGCCACCAATAAAGCGGTGTGTCCGTTTGTTTGAGCATGCAAGCTCAAGAATTTGTTAAATATTCATTGTTTTGAAAACCAAAACAAAAAAAGATATAATTTTTTAAAATTTTATATTATTGCAACTGCGTACAATGTTTTTTTTTCCTTTTTGCTACAGTCAAAAAAGCTAAAGGAAGAAAAAATTGAAAACTGAGATTTTTGAAATGGGGGACCATTGATACTTGATATAAGAGAGAAAAAGTTCCGTTCTGTAGTCTGTTTCTGTTGATATAGCCGTTTTTTGGTACTCTTTTGGTATGGTCCTAGACTCTAGAGAACCATTTATGCTCTTTTTGGCTGAGTCTTCATAATTAAGATTAAACTGCTGGTGGGGACCTAAAGAAGTTCCATAATTTTGGAGTTTCTGTTGTTCATCTTTAATTTTATTTTATGTTCAAGTGAAAATAAATAAAACTTATTTTGGATGATCCATTGGTAGTAATTTCAAATTAGATAGGAAGATTATTAGAAAGAGAAGAGAAGAAGAAAAAGATAAAGCAAGAATCTTGACTTGGGGGTTGGTTTCACTTTTTTGACAAGTTTTTTAGCTTTCTTGCAAGGTCAAGACAAAAGATTTACAACCTGTAACCTGTGTGATATGAGTTTTTCTATTTATATGCAAGAAATAATAGAGCCTTTAGCCATCTTTTTATCATTTTCCTTGAAAAAAAATTCAAATTTAGATGCATTAAACAGTTTTTAAGGTGGGGGTTTAATGTCAAATTAGAGTGTAGTATTATATCGGTGCTCAAAATAATGTGCCAATAGCTCTGACATGTTTTGTTAAAGTCCAACAAGCACATAATGAATCTCTTGAACCTTTGCCTCATTTGACTATAAAAGAAAAATACAGGAATAATTCATGGGGAAAATGTTGATATTCTCAAGCATTTCTCTGTATTGCACATGAAAAATTATATCCCTCATTCATGTCGAGAAAATTAGGTGAAATGAGTTCACATGTAGTTATTTATGGAAAAAGGTAGAGCAGGGAAAGCAAAATCATTATTTAGAATCATAAATTCTTGATAATAGTATTAATTCTTAAAAATACAAAAGTTATACCACTAACCTTTAGTTCAAATAATACAAATTTTAATTTTTTTAAAAAAATTATGTTTTAAATTCAAATTTTGTATATAGAAAAATACATGTTCGAACAATTTTATTCTCTTAATAGATCTATTTAATTTCATCTAAATTAATCAGAATCTTTAAGGTACGCAATAGCAGAAATCATTATATAAAAATTGATAAAAGCAAAATGGCATGATCATGAAACCCTATCCAGAAATAGCTACAAATCATAGATAGAAATAAATAGCAACTACAAAACATAGAAGGAAAGGAATTAATGAGTTTTCTGTCTCCTCTTCCACACTATAATCTGCTGCAAAAACCAAGAGCTTGTCAAATTCCATTAAGGGGATTCCATGCCTAATTAGTACTAATTTATTCCCTTCTCAGCTTAGCTACATTTAGAAAATGGCAGTGATCCAGTTAGGGACTGGTGGGTGATTATAGCAGTGAGCCTTTCATGCCTTGAAAATTGCAAACACTGCATTCATATAAATATAAATATATATTAGTAATAAGTGATTTTTAATAAAGAAAGGTGCAAATAGGCGTATAAAGAGTGTGACCGTCACGTGCGGGAACTCAGAAGATGATGAATGATAACCCATATTCAATGATGTTCCTGATTCTGATGATGCTACTGATTCCATTTACGATGTTAAAAAGAATTTTTGTTCATCACCCATTTCCTTTCACACACCATCCAAACCATCTCTCATTTCACTTTCACTTTATTTCCACCCAATCACTGAAGGAATGGGAATTTTCCCAGAACATATTAGCCCTGCCATAATGTAGAAATGTTTATTTTCTTTCTTGTATGTGGTTTTTTTTTAAAAAAAAAATATTTGGATGTTCAAATTAATCATGTATGATTAATATCACACTGTTTAATGGTTGACCTTAAAGTAATTGATTTTTTTTTTTTTGAGTTACTAATATTCAGAGTTCTTTAGAATTTGAGTAATTTAATTTGATCCACATAAAATCATAAAAATAATAAAAAAATTTCAATAATTATTTAAGCATTGATGTTGTTTAATTGGTAGATTTGAATATCGCATTGGCAGTACTATCTAAATTGAAATTATTGGCCCATGTTGCACTATTTATGGATTAGTTGCGTGAGTTATAATACAATGTTATGAGGTGGTCATTGGCGTACAGTTAGTTGCTGTACATGGAAGATGAAATTATTTTCACCTTGTACCAATCAAAAGCTATGTGACTGAACATAAAAATTTTGATGGAGTGATAGTTATGGTGAGATTTTTATCATTTTTATAATATTATTTAAATCGAATTAAATTAATTAGAATGCAATGAATTTTAAATATCAGTGATTCAGATAAAAAAAAGAGTGTTATATTAACAAAAAAAAAATTATTGTCTTTAATTTCAATATTAATAATTGATTATAATTTAGGGGTTTCTCTGTCTAATTTTTTTTTTCACAAAGAAAAAATACAAATTTGAATTTAAAATATTATTTAATAATTTAAAATATGCATTTATCATGTAGGTGCAAAAAATGTATATTATATATATAAGTTGGAGTATGATATTATAATGAGTTAATTTTTATTGTTTAAGTGCATTTGTTTACTGAATATAGGAAAATGTATCTCACAATATAGTGTCAGGTCCCATGGAGCAAGTTCTCAAATTTGGAAGAGGCATTGTGAAAAATTCAATTTATGGCTGGAATCTACGTCTGTCTTGTGTGTGTAGAAGAAGGTTGGATGTGGGCTCTCACGGTCACCAAAAATAAAGATATTACCAATGATTTTTGCATTAAATATATGATGCACTGTATAGTGTATATTATAAAGTCAAATAGGTAGTCCAAATTAAATTATGCTCCTTGAGTGGATATGACTCAAATCTATAAAGCTATATCAAGCAATGCGACTCTCATAATTCTAAGAAACTGTCCATTCATAATTTCAATTCTTTAGCTAATATTTGTTTTTGTCAAATGTATGTATATGCAAGGGGGGTGTCACCAAAATCTTGTAGTGAACAAAATAAATAAACATATATAGTATCTTATCGGATGGATCAACAGAAATTAACATCCCAACCGTATGTGGTGCATGTCTGGCTCATCAACTACAAGTGGGGCACAACAGGCGAAAGGCATTCATGCACAACATCTCATTCCATGGCCAATTCAACTTCCCGGCCGAGAACACTAACCACAATAGTACTATGGCCTTAAAGGGTCCCCATGCCTGTACAATACTGCTTCAGCACCAGCGTATGTAAACCCGAGTCTTGCCATCTGCTAGTGGCTGATAAGTTTTATTGATGGGTATCATTACCTAATCAACTAATGTGTACATTTCATTTTAGAAAGGGAGTGATGTGATCGCTATTTCTTTTTCAAGCACATTATTAATATTATACAAATATATAATACAAAATCTGAATTTTGCTATTGTTAAATTATATTTAACTTAAAAGAAAAGTGTTGTCCGTTTAATTTGAATTATGCA
>CATIWO010277407.1:0-30051 GCA_949673435.1 Macaranga tanarius | reverse complement strand
AAATATTGAATAAGTGAGAAAAATAAAAAAAATATTATATAGTGGTATTATTGTAATTCAAATAATTTAATAAGGGTATTTTTGAGATAAAAATAAAAAACTGTTTTTTCTAACCAGCTTTTTTCAAAAAGCATCATTTACCTGTTTTTTTCAAAACGGAGTTTTGACTTTTCAAAACGCAATTTTGTCCATAACCGAACACTTTCGGAAAATCGCTTTTCATCCCAAACCAGCTTTTTTCCCTTCCAAACTCAATGCCAAACGCACCCTAAATAAGGCTTGGTTTTTACACAATCAACAATTATTTTTCAACTATTCATGATGGAGTATATGGGTGGAAAATTAGGCTATACACGTTATGGAGTAATTATTGAGATGCACCAGCTATATCAATCACTAAATGATAACAAATTACGCCTACCTACCTTGGAAAATTCATTCTTTAACTGTAATAACATTATTCTCTAGATCAGACAATAGTTTCCTTCTATTGGAAGAGACCCTCCCTTTTATTTGAAACATTGTTCTATTGTTTAATTTCTTGCTTGGGGAGTGCTGAGTGATCTCCATCATGAGATGGCATGCAAGTTCGTGTTTAGCTAAAATTTTATTATAGGTGAGATTATGAAATGGGGGTAATGTGTAAGATTTCATTGCTCGATTATGATTACACACTATATTGGATCATATTATATATAACCATAAAAAGGTTAAAAAATATATAGTGATTACTTACCACGATAAGTTTCTCTGACATATTGTTAACTTTTCGTAGGTGTTCAGTAAAATGTCACAATATATATGTGAAAGGCTTACTTTGTGCAACATTTGCGAAGACAAATGGACATATACACCATCACATCTCACATGAATTATTACAGAACACCTAATGTCTAACTCAAATAGTGAGATTCTTTTTTCAATTTTTCTCTCCTATACTAGACATATGAAATCTCACTTTATAATGGTAACTCACAAAAATAGATTTCAAAATATACTAACAATTAACTGTCTCTCTTCTCGTCTCGAAGATACTGATCTCGTATCACCTGAAAAAAAAAATATATATATATATTATAGAACAAAGCCATAAAGGGGCTGCTGCTGTCACTGTGTTCCACAATATCCAACATATATTTTGTTATTTCTTTGATAGATAGAATCCAGGCACATTGTATTTAGGTTTTTGGTGCTACGTATACTAAATATACACTCTTTATCACCAGAGCTACGTAGGTATCTAATGATTTTTTTTTTTTCCGAATAGATTTAATTGATAATATACCTTTAATTTAATGTATTTTAAAAAACTAAAGGTTAACCAATTTTAAAAATTAAATTTAGGTCCTTTAAGAGAAAAAAAAAATGCATTCAACTTTAATAAATCAAGGAGCGCCACAGTTGTATAATAACCTTATTTTTTTATGGATAATAATAGGTATCTATGTTATAAACATGAATAGTGTTTTCTCATAAGAAAATGATAAAAAAATTTTGTTCAAATTATTTTTTTATCCCTAATAATTAAATAATATAAAAATTATAGAATAATTAAAAATAGTTATTTTAATTAATTAATTAATTAAATTGATAAAATTTAAAATCTAAAAAAAAAAATTGGGTGAACCCGTCGTGTCATAATTTATAAACTCTTATATTATATTATATTATATTATATTATAGTTATTTATTTATTTTTGTATAATATAAAAATTATTTAATAATAAAAAATATATATTTTAATTATTTAATTAAATAAATTGATAAAATTTAAAATTTAAAAAAGAATTGGGTGAACCCGTCGTATTATAATTTATAAACCCATAAATTATAATTTTATTTTTTTAATTAATTATTTATAGTAAAAAAAAGAGAGGGCAAAATAGTATTTACCCTCTCCGCGCGACAATGGTTGATGTTGCTGTGCATGACACCAACCATTTTCCTTCTTTTATTTGCTAATTTCCTTTTTATTTTTTTGTTTTTTCCTATCATTCTCAATAAACATTTTAAACAAATTTCAAGAATAAAAATAATTATGTTTACATTATAGAGACCGTGGATAGGTGTATGTGTATATATACACGTGTGTGTACTATAATGTTGAAGAAGCCGCTATCTAACACGTGTGCATCTGCCCAAAATTAGTTCAAATTTTTGAAAGCTAAAGTTAACGGCTATATAACAATACGCACATTGAATTAGTAGAGCTGCCAGATGACCAAATACTAAACCAAAATCATATTTGACAAAAAATAAACTATTCACACCTATTTTTAATGTTTACTTGAAAAAAATAAGAACGAGAAAAACAGTCAAATGAATAAAGACAATAATTTTTAGCTGATTTTTTTTTTTAATAAAAGTTGTACCCATTTTGCACTAAATTATAAGCAATATATGGTATAGCTTACTTAAAAAAAAGGTTCCTGTATAAAATTTTAAGCTTAATTAATAAGTACATCGCATATGAACAAAATGCAAATCACATATATACATGTTAAGTATTTTTGATTTGATACATCAACAATCCATTAAAATTTGATTTTTTTTTAGTTTATCTTTTCAATTTACAAACTAATTATCTATAACCTCAACTTGTTAAAAATGAAATAATATGTTTATAAATAAAAAATTATTTAAATATTTAATTTTGCTAAAAGATAATTATTTTTAATAAATTCATATTTTAAAACGGTTAATTTATAAATTAGGAAGATAAATTAACAAAATCTGTTGAATTTATTGAAAGTTCCAAATGTATTATATATATGTATATATATAATTGGCAATATGTTTAAAATAATAGGCATATTTTCTTTAATCATGAAAAGAAATAAAGTTGGATGGCCATGCGAATGGGAAAGAAAATTGAAAACACATATCCCCACCCAAAGTCATTGTAGGGTTTGCGTTAAAAAAAAAAAAAGAAAAAAAGTCATTGTAGGGTACAAATTTAATTATAGCTTAATTTGCTAGCCTGAATCCCTTAATCACCAAAAGAAAATGCCAAAAGCATTGCAGCAAATTTTTCTTTCCTTTCACTTATAAAATGCGTTGAAGGATAAAATTAATGCACAATATATTTGGCTTGTCCGCATATACGGTGAAATCATTGCAAAATTTCATTAAAATATGTGGGCTTTATGCATTGCATATATTATGTGATTTCTAATTCATGTATAACTAATTAGAATATATTATTTGCTTTTACAAACAGAAAAATTGTTGAGATATTAATCATTTATTTGTTATAAAACAATGTATCAGTATTCTAATTAAATCCAAATTTTGCTGCTAAGTGGGTTTGCTCAAATTTAGTTGATCCAATGCAATTTTTGAATATTATAAAAAATATTTTTTAATTTTTAATAATTCTAATTTTAATTTATAGATTTAAATTATTTTCTCTTATTCATGAAATTCATTTTTTAATAGGAAATTATGTAGCTACCAACTTAGTATATTTTCTTAATTATAATATTATTATTTTATTACAATATTTCAATCTTAAAATATTTAATGACATAAATTAGCTTTATCCAAATTCATTTTTCATTATTGTTAACAAACATAACAAAAAGAAAAAAAAAAACTCAAACTTTTTTTACTCTATTGGATAAATTGATAATATTGAAGTTATCAAATTTACCAACCTAAACAAAAATCTTATCAAATTCTAAATTGGAAGAAAAAAAAAAGCATGTTGAATAATTAATCTAAGTTATTTAAATTCTTTATTAACTAAAATAAATAAACAAAAAAGAAAAAAAAGACAGAGGAGGCCCCAATTTATGCTTTTAATAAAATAAAAAATCAAATTTCGCTTTCAAAAAGAAGACAGGAAGAAAACATAAACATGAAATTAACATAAAAATATACTATGCACAGAGCGCAAGAAGAAGAAAGAAGAGGAACATAATAGTCCCTCGCAGTCACACCACCACTCTTCTCTTTCCCTTTCAATAATGCCGTTGTCTATGGCTCTTCTCCAACTCTTTTTACACAACTAATCAACACCCACCTCTCTGTTTTTTCTCTACTTTATTTTCTACTGATTTTCATCTTTTTTTTTTCTTGATTCTGAGTTTCTGAGATTTCTTTATTTTTTCTGGCAATTCACTCACTTTCCCTTACCTTCTCAATTCTTTTCAAGTTCTCTCTTTTCCGTTTTTTTTTTTTTTTTTTTTTTTTAAGCCAAAGAAAAAGGTCTTGTCTTTCACTTGTTTCTGTTTGTTTTGTGTGAAAATACTCAAGTTCAGAAGAGAAAAGCGTCCAAAGTTTGGACCTTTTCAAGTGGGTTAACAATGGTGGGCTGTTTAAGGTGGGGATTGCTTTCTGGGTTGGTGTTGGTGACTTTCACGGCCTCGGTTTGTTTTGCTCTTACTGACCCTCGTGATGGTAAATTTTTTTTTTTAATTTCATTAGATTTTAAGTTCTCAACACTTTTTTTTTTTTTAATGATAAATTAATGCATGGTAATTTTTCATAGTTGTGGCAATGAATTCTTTGTGGGTTTCACTGGACTTCCCACCTTTGATTGGGTGGGCACCTGGAGGAGACCCTTGTGGACAGGAATGGGAAGGTGTCAGCTGTGTCTTCTCCAACATAACTGAACTGTATGTTTAATTTATCTTTTGTTTCTTTTTTGTTTGTTTGATCTTGATTTGTAAAGCTTTTGCTATATGCATTTTCATGTTTATTACAGGAGATTAAGTGGCATGAATTTAGGTGGGACCTTGGCAGATGACTTGGCTCTGTTTGTATCTATCATAGAAATGTAAGTGGCAGTTCATCTTAATGTGTAGGTCATGCACAGAACTGAGGTGCTACAAATGCAATCTGTTGATTGTCAATTTTAGTTTTTGATTTCTTGAAATTATAGATATAGAATACTAGCGAGCTATTACTGATCATTCTGTAAAACATTTTGAAAATTACAGTGGTTAGTGATAATAACCATTCAGGATAATTTTGGACATTTGTGATTCTTCATCAATTTAAATTTTTTTAGCTCTCAGTAATGAGTTAAATGCTTTTGAAGTCCCTCGTGCGAAACTGACCAACAATCATGTTGGTATATTCTGTTGCAGAGATCTGAGCAACAATTATATTGGAGGATGCATTCCATCCAGCTTACCAGTTACCTTGACGACCTTGTATGTAAAGTTCAACTTTTCTTGCATAGTTTGGCAAATTAATTCAAGCAAATTTATTATTATTCTATCAATTCTTCTGCATACTTTTTGCCTATCTGTGTTTTATTGCGTCATGTAGTTCTCTTGCTGGTAATCAGTTCAATGGAAGCATCCCGGATTCATTATCCACAATAACTCAATTGTCACGCTTGTGAGTTCAAAACAAAATTTGTTGAAATGGCATCAGTATTAAAGAGTTTTTAATATTCACAAAAAAAAAAAAGTTAACTTATTATAATTTTCTTCCCAGGTCATTAAATGATAATAATCTGAATGGAGAAATACCAGATGCCTTTCAACAGATGACAAGTTTGACAGATTTGTAGATATTTAACTTAATCTTATAGTTAAATACTCTCTTTATCTGTATTGATATAGCTTGTAATCATATATCATGATGTTGTAGGAATCTCTCGGGTAACAATTTAAGCGGTCAGCTTCCTCCATCATTGGGAAATTTGTCATCTCTTAGCACACTGTGAGGATGTGAACTGGATTTCTATGTGCAAATTTTATGTTACTGTTACTTGTGCTATATATGATTTCTTGTATTGCAGGCATTTGCAGAATAATAAACTTGTTGGAGTCCTGGATGTTTTACAGGATCTTCCCCTTCAGGATCTGTAACTCTCTGGCCACTCTTTTTTCACTTCTGTGTTCCTTTTCTACTAGTGAAACCTCTTTCGGAAGTTCTAATGTTAAGCTTTCAGTTTATTATTATTTTTTCTCTGATGGGGAGAAATGGTTAAATTAGGAATTTTGTACCTGTTTTGTCTCAAATACTGCCCTCAATAACTGATGCCTTGTTGAATTCCTTTTTTCCCAGGAATATTGAGAACAATTTATTTTCAGGGCCTATACCTGCAAAGCTGTTGGGTATTCCAAATTTTAGGTGAACCACTGTACTCCCCTTTTGATTGGTTGTGCTTTTCATTTGTTCACAAATTATGAGATTAGTGCTCGATTTTATGGACAAACATGTAAAAATATCAATCAAGGAACGTATAAGAAATGAGAAAATAATATATTCCATTTCTGAATTTCACATGTGATAGTAACTGCTGAGTCCATGTTTTGCCATGATAGCCATTGTTTTGAGGCCTATGACTCATTTTCTTTGGAATTCCATGATGTTTTGTATTACTCTCCTTTATTCTGTCTGCCGTAGTTATGGTTGTACTTTGCAGAAAAGATGGCAACCCTTTCAATACAACCATTATTGTTTCTCCTCCACTGCCACTCCCACCATCTATTGCCATGCCACCATCTTCTGCCATGTCACCATCTTCTGCTGAAGCACCTGAGAAGCAGGGAAAATTGCCATCTATCTCACAAACCCCAAAGGCTGAGGCTAAACATTCAAGGACATTTTTTACAACTAAGAGGATCATTTCTGTTGCTGTTGCAGTGGTGGTGATAGTTCTCATACTAGTGTTGTGTGTTCTTGTGTTGGCACGCTCTAAAAGAAGGAAAGTAAAGGAAGATTCTGAAAAGCATGATGTTGGTTCCTATAAAGGCCGCATGGAAAAGCCTGATAATAAAGCTTCATTGCAACAACATAATCAGAAGAAAGGTAATCTTTATCAGTGCTTATCATTTGTTCAAGCTTATCCTTTTGCTTTTGTATTCTATACTTCTATTTGCCTGAATAAATGGCCTTTGAGCAGTTCCAACGAACACAGTTATAAAATTACAAGATCAGTTTCAGCAGCCATCGCCGCCACCTCTTCCATGCCTTCCTGTTGAGAAGGTCATTGTTAATCCAGCTGTGCCTGCTGAAGTATATACAAGGAGTAGTTCAACTAAGAGTCTGAAATCTTCAAGTTCTGTGAGGGTTTTCACCATTGCAACACTTCAGCAGTACACAAATAGTTTTTCAGAAGAAAACTTTGTTGGAGAAGGCACACTTAGCAGTGTTTACAGGGCTGAGCTTCCTAATGGAAAGGTAAGGTTCTTTTTCTAATGCAGACTAGTTTACTAAGAAGATTTTATACCATTATACAGATATTTCTTGTTCTTGGTTATGCCTGCAATGAACGTTACAGCTCTGCTGTATCTGGTGCTTGTTGCTTCTGTTTGCCGGTTATAGAAACATTGTCCTTGCCCCTGGTTTCTTCAGTCTTTCCTTCCTCATTGTTAGAATATGTTTTGTGTTACTTGTTGGAATATTCTTTGCTGCCAATCAAGACACTAAAAGATAGTTGCAGTAATTGAAAGTCTAATGGGAATTAGCTACAAATATTTAGAGGAATTTGTTGTTGGCTATTTATCTTCAGTGCTTTGGTTACTTCTAAATTCATGTCAAATGTTTATGGCATGAATAGTCTTCATCCTTGTTTTTCATAGACAGGCTTCTGTATCATTTTGCTCATGATGGTTGAAAGCTTCACTTCTGACTTCCATCTTCTCTGATTTCATTATTTTTAATAGCTACTGGCGGTGAAGAAACTAAACAACATGGCTACTAGGCAACAGACTGACAAAGAATTCCTTGACCTAGTTTCTACTCTCTCAAAAATACAACATCCAAATATTGTGGAACTTGTGGGTTACTGTAATGAGCATGGCCAACGGCTACTTGTTTATGAGTATTGCGAAATGGGGACACTTCATGATGCACTGCATATGTATGATGACATCCATAGGAAACTTTCATGGAACACACGCATCCGGCTGGCATTAGGAGCTGCTAGAGCCCTGCAGTAAGTATTGCAATCAACACTAAACCGTAAAAGCCCCAATATAACTCTTTTAGATAGATATTCAATTTATGGCACATATTTGCACTATGTTGCTTCCGTGAATATCTTTAATTGGCCAGCCTAAGGGATTTCTCAAGCTCTCCAAACTCCATTGTTTTGTGTGTGGTAAGGTATCTGCATGAAGTCTGTGATCCACCCATTGTACACCAGAATTTCAGAGCTGGCAATATTCTCCTTGACGAAAAACTTGCAGCTTGTGTCTCAGATTGTGGTCTGGTCCCTCTACAATCATCTGGCTCCGAGAGTGAGGTAATCTTTTAGTGTAAGGTCTAACAAGCAAGGCTTAGCTTTGAATATACCAATTGTTGATGTTTGAAAAGACCTACTTGGATTTGAGAACCTTTTATAGAAAAAAAAATGCTCTTGGTTACTGTCCATGAAATGCTAAGGGCCTGATTTTGATTTTTTGTTTTTCAGTCTTCCAAGCAAATTATGTTATTAAACTATTTATTTATTGTCACTTTTATTCTCAGAGTAGAGAAAACAGGTTTTCACAACTTAGAAATAGAAATGATGGAAAAAGGCTCTAAATTTCTTTCATTATGCAGTTTTGAATAGGCTGTTTGGTGTTTAGTGTGAAAACTGTAATTGGGTTGTCAATTCCAAGCTTGATATCTTCTTTTGATTAAATGCATGAAGAAATGTAATGTCCACCTTGAGCTACGAGGTTTGGCTTCTGCTGAGGCTATTGTTTTTTGGTTGCTGATTTTTTTGATATGTTTTTTCAGTTACCAGGACACCTTCTCAATGCTTATGGTTATGGTGCTCCCGAGTTTGAGTTGGGAAATTACACTTGCAAGAGTGATGTATATAGCTTTGGAGTTGTGATGCTAGAACTCCTCACTGGGAGGAAGTCTTATGACAGGTGACTCCTTGAAATAAATGTTGTGCTGATTTTACCTTTAATTCTTCTACTCTATATTATATAATGAATTTAAGCAAAGTCAACCATCATTTCTTCAGCCAATACTCTGTTTTAATTTAAAAACATATGTAGGTCTCGCAGTCGAGGGGAGCAATCTCTGGTTAGATGGGCAATACCTCGCCTTCATGATATAGATACGCTATCTGGGATGGTTGACCCATCTTTAAATGGAGCATATCCTGCCAAGTCTCTATCACGTTTTGCTGATATAATAGCAAGATGTGTGCAGGTGAGTTTTCTTTTCCTTTTTTTTTTATTTTAAATCCAGTTCTCAACCTCTTGTGCATCATATTCATACCAAGTCCGCTGTGTTGTAGTTCAATTCAGAGCACCTTTTCCTAGGGGTTTTGCCTCTCAAGAAATGCTTTTCAACTGTAAAATTATTAAACTAACAAAATCTCATCACCTATGTGTGCAGTGGGAGCCAGAGTTCAGGCCTCCAATGTCCGAAATCGTCCAGGACCTTTTACGTATGATGTAGCTGGAGAATGTCAAGTGCTCGATCAACTGAAACTCAAGATTCTGATCAAGTAGGAACACATTGAACAAATAGTATTTATAAAATTATCAGTGTCAGAGCATAAATTTATCTCTTATATATTATGAGGGCATGTCAGGATAGACATTCTAGAGGTAAAAAAAGTAGCTAAAGTTGCATATTCTTTGTATTCTTTGGAGATGTGTTAATATAGTTACTGGTTTTTTGTGTGAATATGACTTGCTAATGTAATTATTGAATTTATTGATGCCTTAAGTTGAATCTTAGGCTAGTCTGTAGCATGCATAGTTAAGACATGTTGTAAAATGTTGTTGTTTGCCACTTTAATTACCTCTACAAATCAGCCAAAGAACACCTTTATGTCTTTAATATTTGATTTATTTATGGCTTACTAACTGCCTCGTGCAGTTTGTTGCATATATTTATTTAATGGCATGGCCATTAGGGGTTTTGCATGTGCAGATTTGCACCGACCACATATGTGGGTCTTCACATTGATCTCATCATCTAGATTCAGATTCATGGAACATGCCCTTATTTTGTTCATCTAGATATTTGTCTGTATATATTTCATCACTCTCTTTAAATTACAGTAAAAATAATATCTAATTGCAGGGTAATAATTTGAAAAAGCCTCATAAAGGTCTTGCCATCACAGCCATTTGTGTGAGACTCTCAGATCATGCCATTAGACTATAAGATTGTGGAGTATTTATCTTGTAATTATAAGAAATTAAATTAGAAATCTACACATGAAAATCTTCTTTTTCTGAAAAAGAAAAGAATTGAAGTTACCTGCTGATGCATTATGTATTGCCACCTTTTTATAATCTTTAGGAAGAATATGCTTAGTGAACAAGCACTGATCATGTGAAATAAAGATAATTTTTTCTGCACTAATAAAAAAATGGAAAGAAAGAAGCAAAGGTGGAGACACAAATTCTTGGATTTCATGGGTGCTAAGATGCCACCCAAAATATGAGATGTCGGCTAGCTGTCTGACAGTCAAATACTATTCTTTTCTTGTACCACTTTCAAACAATGATTCTAACGTGACAACAATTAGCTGCTTAATGCTAAGCACATGAAAAATTGCAATATAGTGCATACAATGGCGACAATATTCAAAACATGTAGCTCATGTAGGTTAATTTCTAGTCCCTGGTTTAACTAAGACATTTTAACCCAACAATTGAAAACGTGTGCGCCACAAATTTTTTTAGCAATATCACTTGTTAATGCCTCGTAAAGTCACATATGTTAATTGTTAGTATTAGCAAGTTATAAAATTAAATATTAATTATGAGTGTTAATATAAGAAAAAGAATTTAATCTATTATTTATGGTGTGAGACACCACAATAGAGAGTCCCGCTTATGGTAAATTTCAAAATAAATTTTTTGTGGTACCGAAAATTTAATCTAGATCAAGTAACATGTGCATAATAATTATGTACTCAACTTTTTTGGTAATTTAAATTTCCATTTTCTCTAATAATTTCATCTTTCTATTTAATTTTCCCAACATTTAAACAACTACTAATCCATCATTGCCATCAATCTGATTTGGACGCCCATGTTCTAGTTGAATTGATTTGGATCAATGAACTTAGAAGATTGGCATGTTATAGCTTAAATATCCATTGCACATGGATATGGAGGACCAGCAGCCTTTTTAACCAATTATGAAAGTGATGGTTTTATCAAGACTGCAAAGCCCTCATCTACTGCTGTAAATGCTAGTATTAACTGTAGCTAACCCATCAAGAAATTTCCTGATGATAACAACCATTTTTGGGTCTGCCAAGATTTCATTTTCTTTGCGCAAAATGGGTGGATGGGGACATCTAATCTAGGACATTCCATGCAGTTGAATGTAACATGGTCTACCCAACACCAATGGAAAAAAAATCCTGAATTATGGGTTCTGATGTGCATTCTCAATCAAACCTTGGATTCTTGGTTAACTTGCATTGCCATGGCCCTATCTTTCTCTCTTTCCTCTGTGGGGATGTGTTTATTGTGGACTTGGTAAATTGTAAGGAAATGTTATGATCATGTGTGGTACTTTTTTTTAGGACAGTGGTCTTTTTAATACATGATACATGTTTTGTGCTGGTACATTATTCCCCTTTCCCTCAGAATCCAATTGTTGTTCAACCCCACATCCCCTAGAAAAGGTCTTTGCATCCTGGCTCCTCCCTTGCCTTTGAGTTTGTTTTCTCAATTTCCCTTTTTCTCTTGATCAATTTCTTTCACCTTTTGACCAATTCTAGGCTCCTTTTTTTTTCTTAATTAGAAATTTTATTTGAGTACTACATTTTAAATAAATGACACATACTTAATCAGTAAAACATAACACATATAGTTTGCCTTTTATACTTTGCATATTTTCCAACCATTTATATGTAAATGTTGTTTTAGATATTGTAAATAATAGCATTTTCAATATTTTATGCATTTTTTTTACTAATATGATTTATATTGTGAACCTTATTACATATAAATATGTCCATATGCATAAATCAGTGTAGATAAAAAAATTCTTCATTTTATGCATAGTGAAAGAAAAAATTAATAATTAAAATTTAAACACAAAATTTTGGAGCTGGTAAATGATTGTCCCCATCTTCACAAATTAGTGGAAAGACATGTTATGGGGAAGAAGCTTGTTAGATATTTTATTAATGGAAGCAAACAAGGAAGGAACTTGCTTAAGCTTATATATTAAGAGAAATGCATCACCATATTGGATTTATCTTTTGTAAAGTTAAGAGTTGATAGGTCCATAATTGGAAAAAAAAAGACACAACAGAAGAGTCATACATGTCAAGCATTTTCGTTATAATCCAGCTGATCACTACTAGTATTGTTACAGCTATATAGTGTGAGTTTCAATATAGAAATTACATCCTAACCAAAAAAATAAAAATAATCCAGCTGTATTTTATTAGATCATCATCACACATACTCATTGTTTATAATTTGTATCATATAGTTTCATTATTGGACAGCCTACACCAAATCTATGACCAAAAATGCTAAGCTTATTATAATTCTCAAGCATAATGTATATACCGTTTTTTTTTAAAATAATTGAAATTTATAAAATTACTGAATATTAAGAGGATGAAATAAAAAAAGAAAATATAGCATAGGCCATATGAATTAGTTATACCAGAACCAAAGTGTTGAAGGCTTAACTAAATTTCTAAGCAAATGTCTCATTCATAATTGCATTATTAATTAAAAAACCTTTGGTAGGATATTAGGAACAACAAATGTTAAATATTTAACAAAAATAGAGAGAGACTTATTTTTAAAGGAATCACTTTTTCTGTCACCTGCTAATATTATTATTTTTTTCCCCAGTTTAATCAACATCCACTCACACGTCAAATTACATATTTAATCATTTCGGTAGGTACATTTCAAAACTCCCAAAAAAATAAATAAAAAAAAACCTCTTCCTCATGGTGTCCCTTGTATCAACATCATATATATATTTATTGTTGAAATAATAATAAGTTTGTAATAGCTTGTTATATTCATAATTTGTAATAGTTAGTTTGTAATAGATTGTGACAATGGTAATATCAGTGCTGATATCTACTAATATTGTTGTAAGCTTTTTGGTGTGTTAGTTTCATACGTAACCGACCAAAAAAAAATATAATCCATCTCAACATTATCAAAATATATATAAAAATAAAATTCATTTAATCAATTTAACATTTAAAATTTAATTAACAAGAGATAATTATTAACTTTTAAATTTATATACTTGTTTATATATATATATATATATATATATATAAAAGAAGAAAATAAACATGATAAAAAGGGAAAATGAAAACAAAGGGCAAGGAGAGAAAGGGAATTTTGGTACGTTTACTGGTAATAATTTCGACCACAACGTGCAATTATGGATATAAAAAATGTGAAAATAAGAAAAATCAATACCCACTAAAAAAGCTTCTTTATTGCAAGACGAGGGGCTTTTATGTCCACAAAAATCGTTGGATTTATAAAACACAAACTACATACAACACATGACAAAAAAAAAAAAGTGCTGGTAATAGAGCGATTTAATTGTTAGTTTTTTAATAAAATATAAAATGTAAATTTACAAAATAATTGTAGTTAATTTTTTTAATTAATTCGTACAGAATCATAAAAATGTAAAAGGGATTGAAATTAAAGGATTCCAACTATCGTTGATTATTTTAGTTAATTTTAAGAAAATTATTAATTTTTTTTTACTCTATCCGTGTTTAGCTTCCTTATTAATTAAAAAAGGAAGGGGTAGATTAGGAATTAAAGAAAAGCAAGAGAAGCGACAGCACCAGAGCAGAAGACTAGACTAATAGTACGCTCATATCTAAATTCAACTGTTTACAATTTTTATTTTTTCTCCTCTCTACGCTTCATCTCTTCTCTTTACAGTCACGAGAAAACAATTTTCACCTACAGAATCTAAAATTCCACCACAGAATTTAATTCTCTCTGTTTTCTCTTTTAGCTGAATCCAATTCTGCTGTTTTTTTACTCTTGTGTTGTTCAAAAGAGGAAGAGAAACACAGCTACCTTAAATTTCAGCTTAAGCTGAAATGTTCTTAGCTACTTTCTGATCTATTTTTTTTAGCAGCGGAGTTCTTTTTTTTTTTTTTGTTTCAGGTGGATGAAATGGCGAAGCGTGGATATAAGCTGCGTATCCTTTGTTTTTGTTTTTGGTTTTTTTTTTTTTTTTAGTTGATGTTGATAGTGCTGAGGTGAAATCAGCTTAGATTTTGAAGCATTTGATGTTTTTCTTAAGGTTTTTGGTTTATCTGAGCTCTGATTTCTTGTGTTGTATGAGAAAAATCTTGAAATGATGTGCTTGAGGTTGAATGTTGCTTCGCTTATTTGAGCTTCTATTGTTTTTGCTTGTTTTTGGTTATTTTTATGGATTGTGACTTCTGTTTTGTTTGGAGTTAAAGGTTTGTTACATTTTTAATGCTTCTTTTGATTTGATTAACTGATTTTACAGTTTCATTTTTTTTTTACGACTCTTGGATATTAATGAAGCAGAGTGTACGTTTATTGAATCAGAAGAGCTTTTTATGTTGAGCTGAGTATTAATACTTTGAAATCTAATATATATTTGTCTCAAAATTATGATTAATTTGATATTTATGTGTGGTTTCCTTGACTTACATGAAAATAGAGGAGTTTGTGGCTCATTCAGCCAATGTAAACTGCTTAAATATAGGGAAGAAAGCGTGTAGAATGTTTATCACAGGTGGTGATGATTACAAAGTTAATCTTTGGGCAATTGGCAAATCAACTTCTTTAATGGTAAGTTGAGTTCACTTATTTTTTTTGGCCCTGTTTAGTCTATTGCTCATTTGCATGTTCTTAGCTTCTCTCATGTGGTTTTTTTTTTTTTAAAAAAAAAATTATGTTTTAGAGATTTTGTTTAATTTATCTAGGACATGCAATAAATGCGGCTAGTGATACTTATTGATGAGATCATTGTTTCATGTGTGATAATCGCGCTTTTTCATTATAATTTGCTTTTGTTTAACCTGATTTGCTATTTCTAAAACTGGTTACTATATTCAATATCTTAATGGGAATGTGTTACCTTTTTTGGAAAATAGTCAGGGCATGGGGCAGATATATTGCAGCAATAATACCATTTAAAGAATAACTTTATTTTGTTTTTATTGTTAATGTGCAGAGCTTGTGCGGTCATACAAGTCCTGTTGAATCTTTAGGTTTTGACACACAAGAAGTTTTGGTTCTCAGTGGTGCCTCAACGGGGGTGATAAAGCTCTGGGACTTGGAAGAAGCAAAAAGTATGTTGATTAGTTTGATTGAGTTGCACTTTCTTGATCAGAACTGGAGTTATTATAATCTCAAAAATCTGTTATATCTTACTCTACCTGTGTGACATCAGAAAATGTACTAGAAAAGTTTGTATCAGCGTCTCTAAGTTTGATTTAAGTTCTTATTTAAGTGATCTACTGGAACTCACTAAATAAGAAAATCTAGATGCACAATTCTCCTTTTTACATCTTGTTGTATTTGCTAGCAGACCATCATTTTGTAATATAGCAGAGTTGCTACAGCAGTTGTGTGGTAAAATTCTAACGTACTTGTTATTATTCGTGAAGTGTAGTGGTTCGCACTCTTGCTGGACACAGATCAAACTGCACTGCTGTTGAATTTCATCCATTTGGTGAGTTCTTCGCATCTGGTTCCGCAGATACAAATCTGAAGATCTGGGATATCAGAAAGAAGGGATGCATTCATACTTACAAGGGTCATACACGAGGCATCAGTACTATCAGATTCACTCCTGATGGTCGTTGGGTAGTTTCTGGTGGATTTGATAATGTTGTAAAGGTATTAATTGATCTCACAATAATGGCGGAATATGCATGAAGTTTTATTTCTATCCCCTCATTTCATTTGCCCATCGTTAAACAGGTTTGGGATCTTACTGCTGGAAAACTTTTACATGATTTTAATTCCCATGAAGGACATATCAGATCCCTAGATTTCCATCCCCTTGAATTTCTCCTGGCCACAGGTGAGCCCTTGTTTCTACATGGCTTAGTTCTGATGATTTCCATTTGCATTTTTTATTTGAATGATGTTAATTAAGTGATGGCCATTACTAGTTCTCCTTTTATGTTCTGCCATTCTATGAGTGTTTACTTACATTTGAAAGTTTTTGTACATATTTGCTCCAAATGCCTCATTTGGAAGCTTATGTCTGTACAAGTAATTCTTATTGCTGCCTCTTTTATCTCCTGCAATCGGCATTTCTTTCATCAACTTCACATTGACTCAACTATAAAATTGTTGCAACTTGTACTCCATTTTCAGGTTCAGCAGACAGAACTGTGGAGTTTTGGGATTTGGAAACTTTTGAATTGATTGGATCTACCAGACCTGAGGTATTTGAGCATACTCAAACCAAACCAATTAATCTTTTGAATAGCATTAAGTCTTAGTTTTGCTTTCGAAAGCTTTAGATTTCTGTGACTGATTATTTGCTCATTTGCTGTCTTGAATAAAATCAAAAAACTGATGCTGTAAATTCCAGGTTGCAACATATTTTTGCAATTGCTCTTCTCCGCATCTCATTTTTCGTTTAATCAATAACTTGTTTGCAGCTCAAGAAGCATAAGCATCGTAGACTGTTAATTTCCTTTCTTTTTTTTTTTTTCTGGGTGCTGGTCATTCAATATGCTCTGGTATGGAAAAGGGAGCACGCTGTGGTGGCCCAGTTTAAAGTTTTCCTTCTTGAACTGTCTAACAGTGACAGATTTATCACTCAAGATTATAGCCAACTGGTTCAGGCTTCTATAGTTCTTTCCCATGGCAAAAATTATGGGACTTGTGTCTAATAGTTTCAGCATTTTGTGCTTACAATTAAATCAAGTAGAAATGGCCATCCTTTTCTTTCTTTCCCCTTCTTTCTCCATTTTTCCTGTCCTTCTCCCCTTCCTTCTCCATTTTCCCCATCCTTACAATTAAATCTGCATTATGCCCATACTTTGAACAGATTGGGATGTGTATCTATCCATTGCTAGGGTTCAAATTTCCTGGTTTTAACTGTCATAAGGACATATTTGTTGGTCATATGTAATAGCTTTCATTTGTCCCTATTCCCAAAACTGTTTTATTTTCTCTCATTTAGCTTTAATGCGAGCTTCGTTGCATCTCTTGTTCTTCTTTTGATTAATTTCTGTGTTTATCTTTGTTAGCTTCAATGTTATTATCTAAAATGTATTGCATTTTTTTCCAGGCCACTGGAGTACGGGCAATTTCATTTCATCCTGATGGCAGGACACTTTTTTGTGGATTAGATGATAGTCTGAAGGTTTGGATTGTTGCCATACTGAAAGCTTGTCATTTATATCTGTGGTAAAACATGAGATCTGATTATATTTAAACCGCAGGTTCTTTCTTGGGAGCCTGTGATTTGCCATGATACTGTCGATATTGGGTGGTCCACACTTGGTGACCTCTGCATTCAAGAGGGAAAACTTGTGGGTTGCTCATATTACCGGAACTCTGTGGCAGTTTGGGCGGCTGATGTTTCGGTAATCTTCTCTATCAAGCAGTTCCTTTTTTGTTTTCCCTTCCCTAGATATTTTTTAAGCTGTATCATTTCCTCCTTTATTCCCCTTCCCCAATTTTAAACCTTTTTATTTGATTATCTAAGTCATCCACATTAACCATGCCATTAAACTTTGCCTTATTCTGTGCAGCTTATTGAGCCATATAGAGTTGGCTTTGTACCTGAAGAAAGTAACTGCACAGAGAACAAGATTAGCATCTCCAAAAATGATTCTTCAGACAAAATAAGGAGTGGAGGAAGGTCAACTTCAAACTTGCGTTCTCTGTCTCCTGATTATGACACCAAAGAGATAAAGAACATATATATAGATTGTAAGTTGTTAATTTTGTAGTTTTATTGGCAAAACCATCTATGTTTCCTAGTTTCCACGTTTTCCATTTTCATGTTATATCTTTATTATCCAATTTCAAGAAATTGACTGGTCCCATGCTGGGAGTTTAATCCTGTCAAAATTAAATTTTGGTTTAGAAACTGGTCTTTGTAATTTTTCCATTTAGTGCTTACATGAACTTAATAGAAAAAATGTTTAAATGTAAATTCTGTTAAAAGATTTTTAAAACTTTGAAAGAAAAAAGAAAGAGTTAATAAGAAAATATTTTACCAAAATAGATGTCATGATTTTCTCTCAGTTTCTTTCTGTTTTTCTAAGTCTTCCATGATAGCTTGTTGAGGGATTGACACTGTTAAAAGGTTGGGTTCTGAAAAAAATGGCACCTTCGAGGCTTATTCTGGTGGAGTATGTTTAGGCTGATAGTTGACTTTTTGAGTTCAAACTGAGTTGGGTCTTCCAAAATTAGGTTTCATCTTGGTTTGTAGTCCATATACATGAATTGGTTTAGGTTTAGAGCTTGATAGCGTTGATTTTGAGGTAGACAAATAGAATGCTACCATGGGAACATGCAGTACACTTGAGCATGTCCACATTCATATGTGCCTTCATCTTTTGTTTTATTCTCCACATTGTCTAATGTGCTGTTTCATCTTTTCTTAGCTACTGGTGGAAAACCAGTTTCTTCACAAAAAGTTGGGTCTTTGACTTCACCAAAAAAGTTCCTCCCACTGGATTCAAAAGAAATGAGCAATCCACAATCAGAAAAGAAGATTCCCATAACAGGAATTAATGCAAAAGCTGGCGAAGAAGCATTTAATAAATCTTTTGTTGCACCCACAGTTGTACCTCGGGATAGTCCCATTGAAAAGAACTCTTCCAATTCTGGTAGGGAAACAGTGACCTTTTCACGGACCAAACCAGGGATGCTGCTCAGGCCAGTTCATATGCGGAGGCTATCAAATAGCAAGAATGACGTCGAGAAGTTGTCAGCAGCTCTACAGGATGAAAGTTTTAGCGATATGCCAAGTGAGAAACAAAGTGCCATGGATCCGAAGTTGGAAACTCTAAATATATCAGAAAAGAGAGCACAGAAATCCTGTGAAGAAAAAAATCCTAATACCAAGAATGTCGCTGAGAAGTTTGAAAAAGATTTATTCCCAGAAACACTCTCTAGTAAGAAAAATGGTAAACGTTCTTATTCTTTTATAACAGCCACATATGTTATGATACACTCAAAATCCTTAATTTTGATCACTCTTTTATTCCACCTCATACTTCTTTTTCCTGTTTCCCAAATCTTATCCTTGATTATGAATTTTTTAGCCTTGGACTTCAAATGTATCAGCCATGCCATTTCCTAGTAGTTTCCATTCTTCATCCAATTTTGTATGTCCAATCAATTGTCTCAGAGCACATTCACATAAAGCATGTGCCAATGCGTTACTAGATTTTGTCAATCCATCTTGTGTAGTTCTTGCTATAATTTATTTTCCCACAAATTCTGCATATATTTGGTCAAACAATCTTGTTATACTTCTTGCTATAATTTACTTGACCACCTATTCCATTCTTTCTGTTTGTAGGTCATCTCATCTGGCCTTCCATTTGGATACCTTCATTCTAGCCATGCTTATGTTATTCATTTTGTCCCCTTTTAAATTTACAGACCATTGTTCACTTGCTTCAAAGATAATAGGAAAAGTAAATTTCTGAGGCATTTAAGAATGTTGTTACTTCTAACTTAAAAATATTGTTAATAATCTCATTATCACTATCACTTGCCTTGTATGTTAACAAAAATCAAAGATATCTTCCCGATCCATTATAAGCCCACGTAGATTAATGAGCTATCCCATCTTAACTTCATATCATGTTTTTGTTAGCCTTTATCTCCAATTCTGCTGCTTGTGTGTTTTTGAATTTGGTTTCCTCTCATTTTATGTTTTGTAGTGTACATAGTCACTGGCTTATAGTGATTAATTTTCTTATTTCAGGTCATGAATCGGTCAATAGCAGTAGAGGGATCCCTTCTGTTAAAATTGTCAATGGAGGTTTGTCAGTACTTTGGAACTTATGATTTTCAAAAATACACGAATTAACCAATATTGGTTACATTAACACTTTTGTTCTGGCAGTTGCTGTTGTAGAAGGCAGGACACGATCTCTGGTCGAGAGGTTCGAGAGACAAGAGAGATTTAGCAGTGATCAGTCAGCAACTATGGAATCTCAACCCATAGGTGAAACAAATAGCAAACCTACCGTATCAAATAGCATCTCCCCTCTTTCTATACCTGAAGCAGGTAGAAAACCTCCTATAGCATCTAATATGACCCCTCCTGCCATACCTGAAGCCAAAACAAGACCCAAGATGGCAACTAATACGACTCCCCAAATTTTGCCTGAAGCGGATAGAACACCCACAGTACCAACTATTGTGACCCCTCGTGTTGTGCCTGAAATAGATAGAACACTGGTTAGGTCAACTAATATGACCCCTCATGTTATACCAGAGCTAGATAGAACACCCATGGGAGCAACTAATATGACTCTTAGAGTTATACCTGAGAGAGATAGAACACCCATCAAGGTAACTAATGCAACTTCTCAACTTATATCTAAAAGAGACAGATCACCTCCCACAGTTACCAATGTGACACATTACATTGGACTTGAGATGGTTAGGACCGCTCCTATGATGGTATGTTTTCTGCCTGCTTTAAAGGAAGATTTGTATGTCTGAACAAATTCTAGTCATTTATGGAATTTTCATCTAACTTTAGTACTTAATTTAATGAAATTGCATGTGCTTGTGTCTTTCCTTCTGATGAACCGGACTTATTCAAGTAATCTCTTTAATAATGACAGAAGGAGGAGCCTCAGATTTCTGGAAGGGACCCAATTTCTTCTAATTATAGGGATATTATTGAAGAATTGATGCAAACTCATGATGTATTCCTAAATACCATCAAATCCCGCTTGACAAAATTACAGGTAAATTTGGACAGTATCAGATGCTCATATTTTTTAAATAACGTATATTGCTGCATTTTCATTATGTTTTTCTTGCAACTGGAGATATTTGAAGTTTTATTCCAAACTGTCAATTAAAGATGACCTCTAGAAGCCTGACCCGCTGACTTATCAAGAATTCATTCAAGTATCAATATATGACATATTGTAAATTGTAGCATTTTTAACATTATAGCTATCTCCAAAGACTGTTGAATATTTAATTGCATATTAAAGTTTCTTTTTTGCTTCTCTTCTTCTCTTATCTTGGATGAAAATAGTAAGGTACTAACTCTAATGTCATCCTGAAGGTGGTTCGACATTTTTGGGAAAGGAATGACATCAAGGGTGCTATCAGTGCCTTGAGGAAATTGCCCGATCATTCTGTGAGTATTTATGAGAATATTTCTTATCTGTTGCTTTTTTTTTTTTTTAATTGCAACTTGTGACCAGTGGTTTATCTTGGATTTGATATCTTATTATAACAATTAAATCCTGCTGCAGGTGCAAGCAGACGTAATCAGTGTTCTCATGGAAAAAATGGAGATTCTTACCTTAGACCTATTTTCTTGCTTACTCCCTGTGCTAGTGGGCTTACTAGATAGCAGGATGGAAAGGTAATTTTGATTTGCACATGGTTAGCAAACTTTCGTTGCTAGTTTGGGATGTTATTTGCCCTAAGATATTGCACCGTCTTACATTACCCTCACCAGATGTCAGCCATAACCCTGCAAATTAGCAGACATTATTCAGAACTGGTCTTTATTGCTGGAATGTTGTACTGTAACTTATTTTACATTGTTAATGCACAGGCACACAACTGTCTCATTGGAGATGCTACTGAAACTTGTGGCAGTCTTTGGCCCAGTAATACGGTCAACTGTTTTAGGTCCTCCAGCTGTTGGTGTTAATCTACATGCAGAGGAAAGGTTGTTTTTAAGTTTTCATCAATATTTCCCATGGATGCTTGCTCAACAGTTTCTTAAATTATATGGTCTAATCCAAGCTATTTGGTGTGGCTTACTTGTGTTGCTATTTTGGCTGCAGGCTAGAATGCTGCAAGCAGTGCTTTGTCCAGCTGCAAAAGATCCAACAAATTCTGCCAGCGCTCATCAGGCAAGCAATTATCTTGAGTGATTTTCTTTTGTTTTATCTGCTTTGATTAAACCAAAACCGATAATGTTACAAGAAAAGGACTCTATGCTGGAAGTATTGTCAAATCCTGTTGAAATAAATCCTAGCAATTAAATGGACGTCCTTGTGGAATTCTTGCTTTGTATACTTGTAGCATGTTTTCCTGATACCATGTAACATGTCATTTTTTAACTCCCCGTATGCTACCTTTGTTTTCTGCCTATGACAGTACTTTGAAAGATCTCGTCATTCTGAAATTTATAACAATTCCAGCAGAGATGATAAGTTTAGTTTCCTGATACCATGTAACATGTCATTTTTTAATTCCCCGTATGCTACCTTTGTTTTCTGCCTATGACAGTACTTTGAAAGATCTCGTCATTCTGAAATTTAGAACAATTCCAGCAGAGATGATAAGTTTAGTCTGTGCTCCGTTTTCAATGCCTGTTTTCAATGCCTGTTCTTCTATGTAATCTGGAAGTCCATTGCTTAAGGCTAGTCTCGAATATGATCTAACAACCAGAACACTCCCTGTAAATTTTGCTGCAGGAAAGGTGGCTTGTTGGCAAAATCTGCTTTGGAATTGAATCTAGTTCTTCAAGAATCCTAGCCAACAGTGCCATACAAAGCCAATTTCCACTTCAGGTGTGCGAGTGACCTGGCTGATACCCTAACAGAAACATATGCAAAAAGGTGCTAATTTCAAGTGATTTTTGTATCTCACAATTTTTGTCTTGCTGCTTCATACCTTTTGCCGTCAATATTGGCTTTGAGAATACGGCTTGGTATTGTATAGATACAAATATTAAAAGCATAGCAGCAACATTACGTGCCATTATCGATGCATAATGATGGAAGCTGGCCATCTTTCAAACCATGGTTGTCCAGGCAGTGCCTTGAAGATTTTCATTGTAAGTTTCGATTCTAGGCATTGTTGGCTGTAATTTTTGTGAAGTGTTAAAATGAATGTAATTATGTGGCAATTCTTATGTATACTACACTCAATCAAATTCAATGAAATGCATAGATTTCCTCGAAAGAATGGTCCAATACAAAATTCTTTAAATGAGTGAGTTGGTATCTTCTAAATTACAGAACAAGGAGTGTCAAAAATCAAAATTCAGCGTAGGGTCGAATTTGAACTTTTTATTTTATCGTAATTTTCTTATAAATTGACTTTGATATGCCAAAGATAACTTACTTTTCTTCAATTGGGTGAACCACAAAATGTATTTTAGATTGAATTTTAGTTACATATGAATCATAAGTGCTGATCTATTAAGTGGTCCACAACATAATTGAAATCAAATTAGTTTAATTCACTAGAAAACAGTAGAAGATTCATCTTTCATCCTTGCCAGTTGCCACTAAATTGATAAATGGTAGGAGGCATAGAGGATCAATTCGCCAAGTCTTGGTAGGCCAATGCCATGGAGGTTATACACATTAACATGTGGCATGCAAGTAGCCATGTGGCAAATTCGACTCTTTTTTCCTCCACTTAATTATTCTTTTGTTCATAATAAAGTTCATCTTTTTGCATGCCACATCTTACTCTGTGATCGGCCCATCGATTAAGCCAATCAAAACTTCTCTACCTTTGTTTCTCTTCTCTCATAATCCAATCATTTAACCTTAAACTAAAACTTCCATTTCACTATTTTATTATAAATAATCTACAACCTTTTCTCATTAAAATTGAAAACAAACAAACCATGGTGTTTGTTGAGTCAATGGGGTGCTTTTTGTAAAAGCGAAGTATTTTCTTGGTGGCAAGTGCGAAACATCCAAATTGATGGGCAAGCAAACTCCCCCAAGTCAAATGATCAATTTCCCAATTTAATTTTTAACTTCGTAGACAAGTTATGAAAATTGCCAAGAACTCTCTCAACCATACCTTCTCATTATAAAGTTCATTATACATTATAATTTTGGAGAATTTAGAGAGTTTATAAAAATTTTTATATACATTTAAAATATTGTATATTTGTATTATTAAAAATAAAATTAAAAAATATATATATATATAATAAATTTAATTATTAAATATAATATATTTGAAACAAATAAAATTTTACTTTGTTACTAATATCTTTAACTATATTATATAATCTCATTACATTATTGAAAGCAATGGGTTCAATATTTGCTTCCAAGTGGAAAAAAAAAATAAAGTTCTATTTCTATAAACATTTGACATGTAATGACAAGGTAAAAAGAAGTGAAGCAACCGAGAGGAAAGGTGCCACTCCATGGATTTATTCCCTACATGATGTGATAAAAATGATGGAGATTGGAGGCCATAGTTACCTCGAAAGGGCATCATGTTACAGCGGTTCCCAAATTATAATATTTTATTAATTTAAGACCAAGACAAGCACAAAGCAAAAACCAAAAGCGGTCAAGGATTCAATTATTCATTTTTTGTCCGAAATTACATTTATAACCTCCTTCAAGCAGTAAAAAAAAAAAAACCTTTTTCTCTCATTAGATAAAATTTGTTTTTGTCCTAGTCTTTTTTCCAAAATAATTACCACAATTTTTGATGGAGAACCCTATAAATACACTACATGAAATTCAATTATTCATTTTATAACTCTTTAAAAATAGCAAAAAAAAAATTTCACAAAAAAAAAAATACAAATCCTCCAACATTAGAAAAAGACAGAAATGTCATTTCACATAATAAAGTTGATTCACTAATAAATAAACAAAAAAAAAAAACAAATCTAACATATTTGCTTAAGAAAAAAGCCCATGTTTTTCTCACTAAACAAACATTCCATACCCATTTTTTTTCTCTTTTTTAAAACTTTTCATGAATGCTTTTAACTCAACACTACACATACAAACACAAACACATCTCTTCATTGTTGTATCATTATACTATTATTTGTTGAGAATCTGTCAACCCCGTTTCTCACGCAATTTATGTTGCCTTTTTTCTCTTTCAACTTTTGTTTAATTGTTCTCCAACCCATCAAAATATAAACAACTATTACACATAAATAACCTATATATGCACACCCATTAAATAGAATAAACAGAAAAAACCGCCTTCTCATCTTCCTTTGTGCTGCTTCTCGATAACCCAGAAGGTGGGTTGGTGGCTTTTCATCTTCTACTCTGTAAAATCCCATTTGGGTCTCTTCTCAATTCTTTCTTTTCAATTTCTCTCTGCATATTTTTTTCGTTTTCGTGCAAAGTTTGGTTCTTTTTTGTTTGGGAAGCGGCGTTGGCTAAGTTGCGCCGGGGGTGCGTAGGATTAGAGGGACGTGCTGCGGTGTTAAATTTGGAGTGTACACGTGGACGGCGAGATATATATATATACGTAGATGAGTACGGAGGTTGTGGCAGTAAGGTGGGGGACATGGGAAGAATTGTTGTTAGGTGGGGCCGTTCTCCGCCACGGCACCAGAGATTGGGATTTGGTATCCGCGGAGCTCCGAGCCCGAACCGTTTGCCCGTTTACTTTCACACCTCAGGTTATTTAATTTTATTGTTAACGTTTCCTAATATTTTGTTTTTTTTTTTTTTTTGACCAACTTTCCTAATATTTTGTTATGATTATGAATGTAATAAATTATACAGTAGGAGATATGATTGGATTGGATTTGGATTTTATGTCCTTTTTTTTAATTGGTTTCCAAATGTCCAAATTATCCTCCATTAAGATTATTGCTTTTTGCATTTTTTCATTTTCTATATGGAGAATAAATAAATAAATTTTTATTAGTATTTTATGGACAAAAAATATCCCGTTTAACTCAATATTTTTATGTTAATTTTTTTTTTACCATCTAATTTGGCATTCTGAATTTGTCAAAATTTATTTTCAAAGGAAAATTAGAAGATATATCTTCTGACTTGTGGTGTATATATTACATTCCACTGTCAGATTTATAATATATAGATATTTTTATTTTTATTACTCCAATGTAACATATTTGAAATATGTCAGAAGTAGAACTTTTTTTTAAAAATTTTTAAAAGTGTTTCCAATTACAAAAATAATTTTTACTAGTTATATAATGCCAAATCAAGATGTTAGGATTAAAATGTTGGGTCAAATAGCACTATTCTCAAAAACAAAATCCCAAGTCAGTTGTTTCTTTTGGTTGGAAACAAAACATGATAGTGACATGAATAGGTTGGACTGGTCATAAAAGTTGTTCTTGGCTCTGACTTATTTACCATTGTTTATAACATAATCTGCATGACTTGCAAGCTAAGTTAGAAATACTATTTGCAGATTATTTCAATGGTCAATATCTATCTTAATTCTGGTCATGCAGTTGATCTGTGAGCATGGTTTTGGTGTAGGGCTAGTGATCAATGTGGAATAGTAAACCTTGATTGACTGGTTGGTTATGTCCTTGTTGAATACAGTACATGACTACAAACTCATGTTATGATCAGTTCACCAAGAGTACTAGGCCAATGTCTGAACATTTAAATGGAACTGCATAATGATCAAATGAGTTCTACATTATTTATATAATGGGACTGTGTTTCATTTACAGGTATGTAGAGCCAAGTATGAGGACTTGCAACAGCGTTATTCTGGATGCACGTATGTAGATAGTTTGTGTAAAGCAAATCATAGCATTGATGATTATTGATAGTTGTGGAACTTGTTTCTTAATTATTTCATGTTATACATTCCTCAGTGCTTTGTTTGAAGAGCTACGAAAGCAACGAATGGCGGAGTTAAAGCAAGCTTTAGAAAAATCTGAAGACTCAATTGGGTCAGTCCTTGTCCAATCTAGACTTTATTATGGACTCACTATTCCATGTAGAAATCAGAATTATTTGATCAATGTTCTAAGTAAAAAGATTGATGCTGTAAAACCTCTTCGCAGAGGTGCTTTAAATGGTAATATATGGAGTTTTCAAGGGCTTCAGTGGTCAAATGGCAGTCATAGATAATTTAATGATAGTTTTCTTAAGTCACCTAAAGGAATAGTAAGCCGAGAACCAGCATTTGGTGAAGATGAGAAATTGTAGGTAGAAATCAGAAGAAGTTAGCAGTTTGAGATGATTATTTAACTCCTGCATCTTGAATCATAGCATTGAATTCATGTAGTTCATGCTCACGATATGTCTTTCACTATCTCTTGCTATTCTGTGGATATCTACTTCCCTTTTGCATTTCTGTGAGTTTTTCAAATCTCCATTGAGAAATGTTCTTGCAATTTATAGATTTGTTCTATTTCAGGTCCCTGGAAACGAAGCTTGAAACTCTCAAGGCTGAGCGAAGAGATGATAACAATATTGGTTGTGACTCTAGTCAGACTGAATCAGTCATACCGTTTCAGAAATCTGATGGTGTTGAGTCTTCCAGTAAGGAGACATCAAAAGATGGACTGTCAGCTGGTAGTTTCACTCAGGAAACCAGGCCGAATTGGTCACCTAAATGTCAGGTTCCAACTTCTTTGTCAATGGAAGATATTGAGACCAAGCCAGAAGTTTCAGCGTCTCCCAAGCAACACAAAGTTTTAGGTATTGGGAATCTGGCAGAGACCTTTTGTATGGGACAGGGAGTGAGTATAAGGAGGAGGAGAGGGAAGAGAAAGAGGAAAGATTGTAGTAAGGATATGAAAGAAGGGAGTGTTGGAGAGAGCGATTTTTGGGGATCAACTGATGTTTTATCAGCTACACAATGCAAAGACAATTCAACCAGCACTTCTGGTCAAACTGGCAGATGTCTTGTTATTGATGATAAAAGCAGAGATTCAAGCAAGGATGAACACGTTGATCTTGTGGAAATTTTTGATTCTATTGCAGAGAATAAATGTGCCACTGTTTTTCGCCGAAGGCTCGATAGCCAGGTATAGTCACTGCTCTTCCTTGTGAAGTTTGGCTTGTCATGTTTGTTACATATATATAGGTTCTTTTCATCCAAAACTTTATCTACGTTGCACCTTGTTCGGGCTATATAAGCAACGGTAAATTTGAATTCTTTTCAACATCCTAATTGTGAGACTACTTGATGATTAACTGGAACCTATTTGATTGGATGAGAATAAAACAGTTGATTGTGTTACTGTTTCTTTTAACCCCTTTCTTCCTGCTGCTTAGATATGCCTTGGCATTTAGTTTTGATTTCTACAAAAACAGCCTTCACCATTCTATGGAATCAGCTAACGTTTGCTTTTTTATGATTTTCTGTAACAGAAGAGAGGAAGGTACAAGAAAATGATATTGCAGCATATGGATTTTGATACGTTAAGGTCAAGAATTTCCAGTCACTCCATCACTTCACTTAAGGAAGTCTTTAGAGACCTGCTGCTACTTGCTAATAATGCGCTGGTCTTTTATTCCAAGACTACTCGTGAATACAAGTCCGCACTACTACTCAGAGATATAGTCACAAAAAGTTTGCGGCAGCATTTGAAGGACTATATCAGCAAGACTACCATTACACTCCTCTCGACCACTCCACAATTACTTCATCCTCCTGTGAAACCACGCACTGCTCGTCCTGCTAATCGCAAATTGCTAGGGAAGGTCCCGAAAGTTGGGAACTCTTCTACAAAAACTTCAAATGCAGGTAAAAAACCAAGTAATGTTCATTCTCCTGCATCAGCAGAATCCTTAACCATGACAAAGAAAGGTTCTGGACGGCAAAGAAAAGCTGGTGGTGGAAGTGCTACCCAACAACCTGAAAACGCACGAAAAGGAAGAAAGAGAACTCGAGCTCGGTGATCATGTTGTAAATTGTTGTACTTGTGCTTCTGTTGGTAATTGAAAATCAGTCATAGTTTAGGTTCTCAGTTTAACATGTGTATTAGGACATTATGATGTACAGAATCTCTTTCTTTTCAGATGAAACTAACTGTTGTATAAGGCTATCGTTAGTTACACCAGCAACAATTAAAGAAACAAATCTTCTTCAGATTTCAGCCACCAGTGGATACTCTGATGCTTATTTTACAGGAATCATGAGCCATGCCTACATTTAGTATAGAGAAATTGATTCTTTGTTCTTAGAGCTTTGATCGTTAAAAATTATGTCAAAAACAAAAAGGGATTAAAAAAGAGCATATTAATTTGGAAGTGAGGCTGCCAAGTAACTGAAATATTCTTACAACATATAAGGAAGCTGGGTGGCCAGCAGGCTTATGAAAAACATTAAAATCCTGCAGTCTATGATTAAATTGTAACTTTGCGTTCAATTGTTTTTTCGAACAATCAATTTCTTTGAGAATTTTTGTCGTATAAATTTATGTGAATTTACATACTTTTCAATGAAGTGTTGACCCAAAGGCAAGTAGGGTCTATATATATATATATATACTTCCATAAATATATTTTTTTCATTGATATTATTACATCTATTTTATATTTAGGTTCCGTTTGTTTTAAGGAAAATATTTTATTTCAGAAAAATATTTTTTAGAAAAAATATTTTCTAGAAAAATATAATATTTTTTGATGTTTGGCTACAACACTAGAAAAATAATTGAAAAATATTTTTGGTATTTAATTTGCAATAAATTTTTTTCCTAAATTATATAATATTTCATAAAAATGGTAATATTATATTTGATTTTTTTTTTCTAAGTATTCAAGTTTTGGAGCCTTAAAGAAAGAATAATGATTCTTCGCGACAAAAACATAACTATTACACAAAATTAAAATCTCCTTTTTGTCCCTCACTCCATTTCAATTGCCTTTCTATAATAATAGTCGAAATAATAATTTAAAAATTAAAACTACAGCGACTTTAATTTATGTTTATCACCACGCCCTTTAAAAAAACTCAAATAATGATGTATATCTCATTAAAATTACATAAAAGAAAAGGGTGGACCAAGTCCTTCAGTTGCTATATGCATTGCGTCAGGAAGGGGATTGAATAATGCTTTGATTTTGATATAACTTGATCATTGACTCATTCACCATACAATAAGTTAAACGTACAGCAGCCGTCATTTTATACCATCTTCGGCCTTCTTTGTTCCTATGGACGAAGAGATGCAGATATATACCATCGATCATCAATGTTTATCCTTATCAATAGTGGGCGAGCAGTGAGCCTGAGCTTTATTATT